>CM064486.1:42491644-42668154 GCA_032716605.1 Paralithodes platypus
TAGCACACGTCTTGCAAGTTGTAACACAACCCCACCCTTACTCTGTGCAATTCTCCAACCCAAGAGTAAAGCGTTATTCTCAATCTTTCTTATATTCACCAGTTGAGCTCTGTATCTCTCTCCCATAATCAGTCTTTCCTTCATCCTATGAATTAAATTGTTTCAAACTCCGTGTGTCCAGGCATTTTGGCTCAAACGTCCCTTGATTTTGGCCCTGTCACTCTTTCAACTCTGGGGGAGGCACTCGTCATAGGCAATTCTGCCGTTTTTCTTCTTCACACATAGACAACAAAAATTATTCCTATCTATCTATCTATCTATTGCCTGACGCCGTGATCCCCGAAGGGGTGCCCACGAACGAACCGCCCCCATGCACCTCTGTCCCCAGTCAGTCGACGCCCCTCCCCCCAACCAGCACCGCCTTCGTTCATGTAGTTCCTCACTCCATCACGGTCATTTAATCTTCCCATTTTTTTTTTAAAGATGCAAATATTGATTCTAATAATCTGCAAATGATCCATGCTGATAGACAATTCCTCTAGTATCTCAAATCTGCACATGTAGGCTACTCAGTACTCACACAAGCACACACACACAATACCACACACAATACCGCACACAAACACAAACCCGCTGCTGCCCCTCACTTCCTTGACTACCCCTTCATACCACACACCTGCCTCTCTCTCTCCCTCTCTCTCTCTCTCTCTCTCTCACACACACACACACATTGATGCGGTCAATGTGGAACTAAGAGAACAGACGACTAAGAGCATTTTTTGTTTGCTATCAGTTCAACTTCAACAGCCTCCTGCAAAACCCCAAGATTATCGAATGATACTTCAAGATCATGGTTGAATCATTTGCTATACAAATCTAGAGAGTGGGTAGATACAGCCATGTAGTTTAAGGGGAGATTTCCACTACAGGGAGTTTTTTCTTGATCCCTTTCTCCCTCATGTTTGGCCCCATTGCTTTTGACATTTCAAGACATTCGCCCCCATTAGTTTGGCGATTTTAATAATTTTCGCCCCATTTCTGTCAAGACCTTTCGTGCCATTTAGGTGTCTATTTTTTTCCTGGCGAGCGATAGCGAGCCTGTGCTTTAAGAGCAACCGCCCTCTGGCCGGGAAATTTTTCTACCGAAAAATGTACAAATTTATCTTGAAAGGGGCTCAAGGGGGTGTGATTTTAAGTTTGATGGAAGTCTAGGGAAAACACTAAAAACCTCCCGTTAAGTTTCCTGTTGTCACTACGGTACCTTATGAATGGTTGCTTGGTAATTATGCAAAAAACAACAAAAAAAAATGGGAATATCCCTACTTAATAATAAAAACGAAAAAAAAAAAAAAGGAGAAAATATAAGGGAGAAAAACCGGTGAAATAAAAGGGAGTGCGGAGGAGAAATAGGCGAAACAGCAGGGGAATAACTATCAGAAATGGTTTGTTTCGAGTTCTAGGTATCTTATATTTAATGTGTTGTTGCATGGAATCCACGTGCAACTCTAAGCACCTGCCCTTCAACCACCCCCACCCCCACCCCCCCCCCCCCAAAAAAAAACCCCCCCCCCCCCCAACCCCCCCCCCCCCCCCTTCCTCCTTCCCACCACCATCACCACTCATACCTGTACAGTCACTCATAACAGTTCGTGGATTACACCTACCGGTACTTCATATTATGGAAGTTAGCTCGGGAAACTACCTTATGCATATATTTTTCAATACATGAACTACAATAATATATATACTATTAATGGAAAAGCACACTACTACTATAATTATATACTATTAACAGAAAAGCACACTACTACTATAATTATATACTATTAACGGAAAAGCACACTACTACTATAATTATATACTATTAACGGAAAAGCACACTACTACTATAATTATATACTATTAACGGAAAAGCACACTACTACTATAATTATATAACATTAACAGAAAAAAGCACACTACTACTATAATTATATACTATTAATGGAAAAGCACACACGACTACTATTAATTATATACTAATTAAACGGAAAAGCACACGGAAAAAGCACACTACTACTATAATTATATACTATTAACAGAAAAGCACACTACTACTATAATTATATACTATTAACGGAAAAGCACACTACTACTATAATTATATACTAATTAACATGGAAAAAGCACACTACTTACTATAATTATATACTATTAAACGGAAAGCACCATACTTACGATTAAATTATATACTATTAACAGAAAAAGCCACACTACGACTATAATTATTATACTATTAACGGAAACAAAGGCACCACTACTACTATAATTATATACTATTAACAGAAAAGCACACTACTACTATAATTATATACTATTAACGGAAAAGCACACTACTACTATAATTATATACTATTAACGGAAAAGCACACTACTACTATAATTATATACTATTAACAGAAAAGCACACTACTACTATAATTATATACTATTAACGGAAAAAGCACAATAACACTGAATAATTATATACTATTAACAGAAAAGCACACTACTACTATAATTATATACTATTAACGGAAAAGCACACTACTACTATAATTATATACTATTAACAGAAAAGCACACTACTACTATAATTATATACTATTAACGGAAAAGCACACTACTACTATAATTATATACTATTAACGGAAAAGCACACTACTACTATAATTATATACTATTAACAGAAAAGCACACTACTACTATAATTATATACTATTAACGGAAAAGCACACTACTACTATAATTATATACTATTAACAGAAAAGCACACTACTACTATAATTATATACTATTAACGGAAAAGCACACTACTACTATAATTATATACTATTAACGGAAAAGCAAATTTTATCTAAAAATCAATCCAGATAGGTCTAGTTACATTTACATCAAGATAATCATAGGGAGTCCACGATTTTATATAAGTGGCTGTACCTACATCCAATCAACCCACCTCTAGACCCCTCCTTCTACACCCTATAACCCCCCCCCCCCCACACCTCCTCTTCTGAATGTCCACCTGTCTTCCGCTCATCCTTAACACCTGGCCCATTGCATGTTGTCTTGGTAATATTAAGGGGGGTCACCTGATGTTTTCTCTTTCACCTGATTTTTTCTCTTTTTCTTCTTTTCTCTCTTGCTCTGGCTTGTATCCATTTGGCCCCATTCAGCCAACTGTTTGAAGACGTTTATCCCCATTCAGGTGTCGATTTCTTCCTAGCGAGCGATAGCGAGCCAACATTGTATGGAGAAATCCGGCTTAGCCGGAGACATTTTTCTATCGAAAAATGTACAAATTTAGCTTGCTGTAAAATATATATGCTGGCTCGCTACCGCTCGCCGGGAAAATATTGACACCTGGAGTAAACGTCTTAAAACAGTAGGCTGAATGGGGTCGAATGGATACAACCCAGAGAGAGAGTGAGAAAGAGAGAAAAACGAGGTGGGCCCCCTTAAGGAGCGGTCGAAGTAGGTGTTGTCTGTGTCGGTGTTTTTGTTTTTCTAGTGTGGGGTGGTTATGCTCAATCAGGAGGTCTGAAGGTCTCTGGTGTACAGGGTGTGTGTGTGTGTGTGTGTGTGTGTGTGTGTGTGTGTGTGTGTGTGTGTGTGTGTGTGTGTGTGTGTGTGTGTGTAAATACTTAGTACCGGTACATACACGTGATTGCTAGCATATACATTCTACATCCAAGCGAATCAGACAATTTGAGTGCAATAGCGTGAATGTGAGTGTGTGCATGCGTGCGTTACAGAGTGAGGGGAACTAATGTGCTAGGGAATCGTTATTATGAGTTCCAATATTTCCATCCGTGTGTCTGTATTTGTTGTTGTTGTTCCCCAGACTGTCTGGCCGAGCAGTCCCGAGTCCGGTTGACCAAATCCGCGCCAGATGCTCGGGCCCCCGAAGAAGGGGCCAGGGTGAGATGAGCTCAATCTCTGAGAGGGCAGCGGGGGAGGGGATCATCAGCCCACGGGCTTGTACCCCGGGACCAATAACCCCACCATCCGCAGCCCCCCTTGCAGTGCCACTCAATCGGGCGATCTCACCAGCACCTAGAAGGAAAAGTAGTACAGGAAAAGAGAAAGAGAGAAACGGCTAAGGTAGAGTCAAAGAGAATAGAAGGCAAGAGGAGAAACTGATTATATCCTCGCGCGACCTAGGGGTAGCAGCACTATCGTGGGGCATAATATTATAAGCAAACGGCCCCAGTGGTTATTCCTTATTAAATACCCCTTGATATCTGAGCGCCTGGCTTGTCTGCAGTGTTACCACAGTTAGGGAAAGTCTGCATAATGAGGGGGCGTTAGATTAAAGAGGGAACGTCTTTAAGAGTAAATTAGTGTTGGTAAAAACACTTATATATCTATTATATTTTAAATAGTTTACAACAGCAAGAGTAACAAATTAAGTATACATATACACTATACAAAATACTTATATATGATGCAAGCTGTATAACTCCAAGCAACACATCAAGAATGGAAATGTAATTTTGAATTGTTGGTGGTGGTGGTGATGGTGTATCTTGTATATGTATGTATGTATGTATCTATGCATGTATGTATCTATGCATGTATGTATGTACAGTATGTATGTATGTATGTATGTAATAATAATAATAATAATAAACGGTTTATTAAAGAATGGCAGCCTCATGAGCTGAAAATACACATTTTACAATTTAGTGGATGAACATGAGATTACAGATATGAAGATGGTAAGCTCAGTTTACAAAAAAAAAAAAAAAAAAAAAATTATGCAGGTGCAAAATACAAATTATCATAAATTAACCATGAGAGTAAGTGATATACAGTACACATACACATTTATTTTAATTACTCGTATACAGAACATACATATATACACGTACGTAGTACGTACACACATACATACGCATACATATACATACATATATAAGAACATAAGAACATGCAGTATGTGTGTGTGTGTGTTTAAGTGAAAGTGTGTGTGTATACCTTGTTTCTTTGTTTACGAGAGAGAGAGAGAGAGAGAGAGAGAGAGACTCTAAGGTTACCTATATAACTGTGGTCAGGAATCACGGCCACTGGTCAACCAAACTACGTGTACACCTTAATTATATTGTGACGCAACCACAACAGTCTAACAGTCTCACAGTCTCAGTCTCTCTCTCTCTCTGTCTTTGTTTATGTATGAGTCTCAGTCTATCCCCCTCCCTCCCTAATTTTCTATTTCCCTCAATCTCTGTGGCTGCCTGTCTTTGTTTACCTCTCAGTCTCAGATCTCTCTGTCTCAGATCTCTCTCTCTCTCTCTCTCTCTCTCTCTCTCTCTCTCTCTCTCTCTCTCTCTCTCTCTCTCTTTCTTCTAATACTGTCTGAATATAAGTTTGTAAGTTATGCTCTGCCTGATAGTATAAGTACTGTACCATTATTCTCATCTACCAGTTAGCTTATCCATCTGTGCATCTGGCTAACTAGCTAAACAGTGTATTCATATGATTCCAATCAACACATAGTTAGAGGTTAGTATAATTATGTTCGATGTTAAAAGACTATCAATTATCATATAATTATGATGATTTAAATCCTGAATATTAAGCACACAGTTAACGGAGTACCCAGTAACTAAAACCACCAATTTATTAATTAACTAAGCAAATTAGATATGTTTGACAAAGTCCTCAACACACACACACACACACACACGGAGAGAGAGAGAGAGAGAGAGAGAGAGAGAGAGAGAGAGAGAGAGAGAGAGAGAGAGAGAGAGAGAGAGAGAGAGAGAGAGAGAGAGAGAGAGAGAGAGAACTGCACAAATACATCCGGGGCCTCTGAAGGAAGTACCCAATTTCCAGCTCTCTTTCTTTCTTTCTTTCGTTCTTTCCCTTTTCTTTTTTTTTTCCCGCCGACTTTTCCACTTCCCTTCCCAGCCACTCTCAACATCCCTCATCACTCGCTATCCACGTCCAGTTGCCAAGGTTGGTGGTGATCGCAAGTTAAATGTACATGCGCAGTCGGGAATACTTAAGAGAGCCTACCTCGCTTTTGTTCTCTTTCTCTCCCTCTCGCTTTGACGTGTATCCATTCGGCCCCATTCAGCCTACGGTTTTAAGACGTTTATCCCCATCTAGGTGTCGATTTCTTCTTGGCGAGCGATAGCGAGCCAACATTGTATGGAGAAATCCGGCTTCGCCGGAGAAATTTTTCTATCGAAAAATTTACAAATTTAGCTTGCTGTAAAACACAAATATATACCTGGTATATGCTGGCTCGCTACCGCTCGCCAGAAAAATATTGACACCTGGATGGGGGTAAACGTCTTAAAACAGTAGGCTGAATGGGGCCGAATGGATACAAGCCAGATATATAGAGAACAGGAGATATAAAAAGCAGGTCACCCCCCCCCCTTAAAAAAAAAGCCGACGGAGAATAACAACACTAGATTTGTTTGAAACTTGGCGGATATTTGACTCCCTTAGCAGCTCATGTCTTGATAAGTAATGAACAAATCTGAAATTGCTATGTCTCTGCATCATGATATTGCCAAATGTTCCTAGTTAACAGAAAATTTGGCTATACAAAAAAAAGTTGTAATAGGCGAGTAATTAAGATGGGAACAAGCCAATTGCTCACCAGTTTCAAAATATATAAACTTTAGTGAATCCCAACAATTGCTCACCAGTTTCAAAATATATAAACTTTAGTGAATCCCAACAATTGCTCACCAGTTTCAAAATATATAAACTTTAGTGAATCCCAACAATTGCTCACCAGTTTCAAAATATATAAACTTTAGTGAATCCCAACAATTGCTCACCAGTTTCAAAATATATAAACTTTAGTGAATCCCAACAATTGTATGTGTCTGAGGCCAGGTGCAAACTGAGGTGCAGGGAACACAGGTGATGCAGAACACGAGCACGACAGAAATCGGCAACGAAAGTATTGATAATTATGGTGCGCTCATTGGGACGTAGGGCAGCGCAGGCCTATGTATAACTTGATATAACTATTTCCATTGTTCTGCCCTGTTCAGTGCTGCGCTGCCTGCGTTTTAAGGGGGGTGACCTGCTTTTTGTTATTTCTGTCCTTTTCTCTCTTTCTCTGGCTTGTATCCATTCGGCCCCATTCAGCCAACTATTTTAAGACGTTTATCCCCATCTAGGTGTCGATTTCTTCCTGGCGAGCGATAGCGAGCCAGCATTATATGAAGAAATCCGGCTTCGCCGGAGACATTTTTCTATCGAAAAATTTACAAATTTAGCCTGCTGTCAAACAAAAATAAAAAATATGCTGGCTCGCTACCGCTCACCAGTAAAAAATTGACACCTGGATGGGGATAAACGTCTTAAAACAGTAGGCTGAATGGGGCCAAATGGATACAAGCCAGAGAAAGATAGAAAAGGACAGAACAAAAACAGGTCACCCCCCTTAATGCGCACCAGGCATTATATTTTTTTTATTTTTGTTTTTGTCTATGTGCTTGAAGGAGATAAAAGTCTGCTTGCCTGTAACGAGTGTCTCCCCCAAAGCCGAAAGATTGATAGGGCCGAGTTCAAGGGACGTAGGTTCCAAAAATATTTAGCCTGTGTATCATAATTATCGTTTAAAAAAAAAAAATCCAGAAGTTCCTGTCCACGACTGTACATACAATAATGGCCCCCACACGGATTTAAGTAGGCAAGTATAGGCTTATCTATGGAAACTTATTAATGTAATATTCTATACATTGATTACAACACGAAGTTTATCACTTAATGTAGAGCAAAACTGACGCATTGAATCAGTTACGAATGTTGTATGCAACTATGTGCATAAAGTAAATTATACCAGTGGATGTACTATCAACGACAACAGTTCGTTTCCCCAACCAGCCACTGAGATAATCTGAAACACCTGAGGGTCGACAAACGTAGCATCTGAAGTAATTGCCATATACACATGGAGGTCAAATATAAAATATATTATACCTCCATTGCATATACAGCCTATAAATGTTTCGTTTTTCGCTCCCCAGGTAATTCGGATCCACACGGTGGCAGGTTGGAGGAACGAAATTTTGCCTTTGATAGTACTATTGCCCACAGAAATATCGTTCCTCTCCTAAAGAGTGGCTTAGTAGATCTGGCAACATGGTAGTCTCCCCCACTACACCCCTTCCCTCTCCTCCGATACCGTAGCTTCCAAGGTTTATGAAGCAGGTTATGAAGCATTTGAAATACTCCCAGAGAGAAACGAAACTTCTGTGGGCAATAGTTTCATGTGATTCAGAGTTTTTTTCCAGAGATATTTATATAAACATATTTGGTTCCAGCAGCATATCACGGTTGTTGTTTTTCATGCCGTTATATTTGGCACTGGTGTATTTTTGCCCTGGTTAATTAGGTACTGGTTTAAATGATTTAACCACTAGTCTATCAATACACGACAACAGTATTCCAAATACCACCCACAACGAGGGGCGGCGCGCTCCTCGGTGCCACCAGCAGTGGCGAACTGAACAAAGGTAACAAAGATAACCGCTATAACATCAGATCATTATTTTCAGCTTAGGAAAGGTATTAAGGGGGGTGACCTGTTTTGTTCTGTCCTTTTCTATATTTCTCTGGCTTGTATCCATTTGGCCCCATTCAGCCTACTGTTTTAAGACGTTTATCCCCATCCAGGTGTCAATTTGTTACAGGGGAGCGGTAGCGAGCCAGCATATTTTAAATTTTTGTTAGACAGCAAGCTAAATTTGTACATTTTTCAATAGAAAAATGTCTCCGGCGAAGCCGGATTTCTTCATATAATGCTGGCTCGCTATCGCTCGCCAGGAAGAAATCGACACCTAGATAGGGATAAACGTCTTAAAATAGTGGCTGAATGGGGTCGAATGGATACAAGCCAGAGAAAGAGAGAAAAGGACAGAAATAACAAAAAGCAAGTCACCCCACTTAAGGAAGAAAAAGGAGTTCTCGTTATTCAGATTAACTCTTTGTTCTAGTAAATTACAATCTTTAGGTACACGCGCTCTCACGCTTACCATTGTTATTCATAGTTCTCACCATTTAGCAGGACCAGTTTCTTAACCTCATCTCGTTTATCTACTTTTAATACTGATATATTGGTGGGAACGTACGTGTGCGTGCGTGCGTGCGTGTGCGTGTGTGTGTGTGTGTGTGTGTGTGTGCGTGTGCGTGTGTGTGTGTGTGTAGGTTCTGAGGCACTCTTAGAAAGCCTCAATCAAATATACATATGGCAATAAAAGGAAGACTCATTATAACCCTCAATGTAATTAAGTTAATCAGCAAGCCTCAATCAAGACAAACTAATAACTCACAATACAGAAAGCCAGTGACTCAAGGAAGGAAGTTATTGATGTGGGAGAGCGAGGAAGAGATTAAGGGGGGTGACCTGCTTTTGTTCTGTCCTTTTCTATCTTTCTCTGGCTTGTATCCATTTGGCCCCATTCAACCTACTGTTTTAAGACGTTTATCCCCATCCAGGTGTAAATTTTTTACTGGTGAGCGGTAGCGAGCCAGCATATTTTTAATTTTTGTTTGACAGCAGGCTAAATTTGTACATTTTTCGATAGAAAAATCTCTCCGGTGAAGCCGGATTTCTTCATATAATGCTGGCTCGCTATCGCTCGCCAGGAAGAAATCGACACCTAGATGGGGATAAACGTCTTAAAATAGTTGGCTGAATGGGGCCGAATGGATACAAGCCAGAGAAAGAGAGAAAAGGACAGAAATAACAAAAAGCAGGTGACCCCCCTTAATGTGAGTGTGGGTATTGTCAGAAAATAGCACATAACCCACAACACTTCCCTTAACCCAAATAGCACATAACCCACAACACTTACCTTAACCCAAATAGCACATAACCCACAACACTTCCCTTAACCCAAATAGCACATAACCCACAACACTTCCCTTAACCCAAATAGCACATAACCCATAACACTTCCCTTAACCCAAATAGCACATAACCCACAACACTTCCCTTAACCCAAATAGCACATAACCCACAACACTTCCCTTAACCCAAATAGCACATAACCCACAACACTTCCCTTAACCCAAATCAAGAGGAGCGCTATAATTATGGAAGTCTGGAGATAGGGAAAAGATGTTCAACAAAAACAACAACGCCGATAAAAAAAATAAAAAGTTGGTATTCAATTATTGCAATAATTCCTAGCCAGGGGGGGGGGGGGGGACTAGGAATCCTCTTCCCCTAGTATAATTATTCTACTCGACGAGACAGAGAAATGGCCGAGGAAACTCAAAAGTTGTCCCGGACCCTAAGAATAGGAACTTTAAATTTTATTTCTGTTCGAGCTCCGTCTCGTATCGGCCACCTTCAGCAATGGGGTATATGCCTGAGTATATACAGTACATGATACATACATACACACAGTAAGGAAAGCAATAAGGAGGAACCATTATGCAAGTCAGGTGATAAAATAATAAAGACAGCATCACCTCAATCAAAACAAATACCACAATAGCACAGCAGGTAAGAGAGAGGCGGCTGCCAACCATCAGTAAAACACAATCATCGACACATAATAAGGAAGGCACAGTATAGAAAGGGGGTGGGTAAAGGAAGCAAAGTAATTAAGGGGAGATGGGCCGTTTGTAAGGTCACCCTTCTTCCTCATGTTTAGCCCCATTAGTTTTCAGATTTTATGACGTTCGACCCATTAGTTTGTTGATTTAAAAACCTTTAATCCTATTTATATATCAATTTCAAGATCTCTTGTGCCATTTATGGTGTCGATTTTTTCCTGATGAGCGATAGCGAGCGTGTAATTTTAAGAGAAACCGGCCTATGGCCGGAACATTTTTATATCAAATGCTGTATAAATTTATCTTGAACGGGGTCTAGGGAGTGCTTTTTTAAGCTTGATGAAGGTCTAGGGAGGACACTACAAATAAAATAAATATATAAATGTATAGACCCCCAAATATAACCAGTGTCCCCTTAATGTGAGCGGGCAAGAAAGAGGTTAATATGCTTGGTTATTGTCAGATAAACTAATACAAGAGAGGCGGTGGATCAAGGAAGGAAAGTGATTGGTATGGGGGAGGGCCAGAAAGAGGTTAATATGCTTGGTTATTGTCAGACAAACTAATACAAGAGAGGCGGTGGATCAAGGAAGGAAAGTGATTGGTATGGGGGAGGGCCAGAAGAAAGAGGTTAATATGCTTGGTTATTGTCAGATAAACTAATACAAGAGAGGCGGTGGATCAAGGAAGGAAAGTGATTGGTATGGGGGAGGGCCAGAAAGAGGTTAATATGCTTGGTTATTGTCAGACAAACTAATACAAGAGAGGCGGTGGATCAAGGAAGGAAAGTGATTGGTATGGGGGAGGGCCAGAAAGAGGTTAATATGCTTGGTTATTGTCAGACAAACTAATACAAGAGAGGCGGTGGATCAAGGAAGGAAAGTGATTGGTATGGGGGAGGGCCAGAAAGAGGTTAATATGCTTGGTTATTGTCAGACAAACTAATACAAGAGAGGCGGTGGATCAAGGAAGGAAAGTGATTGGTATGGGGGAGGGCCAGAAAGAGGTTAATATGCTTGGTTATTGTCAGACAAACTAATACAAGAGAGGCGGTGGATCAAGGAAGGAAAGTGATTGGTATGGGGGAGGGCCAGAAAGAGAGGTTAATATGCTTGGTTATTGTCAGACAAACTAATACAAGAGAGGCGGTGGATCAAGGAAGGAAAGTGATTGGTATGGGGGAGGGCCAGAAAGAGGTTAATATGCTTGGTTATTGTCAGACAAACTAATACAAGAGAGGCGGTGGATCAAGGAAGGAAAGTGATTGGTATGGGGGAGGGCCAGAAAGAGGTTAATATGCTTGGTTATTGTCAGACAAACTAATACAAGAGAGGCGGTGGATCAAGGAAGGAAAGTGATTGGTATGGGGGAGGGCCAGAAAGAGGTTAATATGCTTGGTTATTGTCAGACAAACTAATACAAGAGAGGCGGTGGATCAAGGAAGGAAAGTGATTGGTATGGGGGAGGGCCAGAAAGAGGTTAATATGCTTGGTTATTGTCAGACAAACTAATACAAGAGAGGCGGTGGATCAAGGAAGGAAAGTGATTGGTATGGGGGAGGGCCAGAAAGAGGTTAATATGCTTGGTTATTGTCAGACAAACTAATACAAGAGAGGCGGTGGATCAAGGAAGGAAAGTGATTGGTATGGGGGAGGGCCAGAAAGAGGTTAATATGCTTGGTTATTGTCAGACAAACTAATACAAGAGAGGCGGTGGATCAAGGAAGGAAAGTGATTGGTATGGGGGAGGGCCAGAAAGAGGTTAATATGCTTGGTTATTGTCAGACAAACTAATACAAGAGAGGCGGTGGATCAAGGAAGGAAAGTGATTGGTATGGGGGAGGGCCAGAAAGAGGTTAATATGCTTGGTTATTGTCAGACAAACTAATACAAGAGAGGCGGTGGATCAAGGAAGGAAAGTGATTGGTATGGGGGAGGGCCAGAAAGAGGTTAATATGCTTGGTTATTGTCAGACAAACTAATACAAGAGAGGCGGTGGATCAAGGAAGGAAAGTGATTGGTATGGGGGAGGGCCAGAAAGAGGTTAATATGCTTGGTTATTGTCAGACAAACTAATACAAGAGAGGCGGTGGATCAAGGAAGGAAAGTGATTGGTATGGGGGAGGGCCAGAAAGAGGTTAAGGGGAAGCATTTGTATTTTCATGAACCCCCATCACCTTCATGTTTAGCCCCATTAGTTTTCACAATGTAAGACTTTCGCCCATTTCTTTGTTAATATTAAGACTGTTAGTGGCAATTAGGTGTCAATTTGGCGAGCCAGTAATTTAGGAGGAACCGACCTTCGGCCAGGACATTTTTCTACCGAAAAATTTACAAATCTATCTCGAAGGGGGGTCTTTGGGATGTTATTAATTAAGCATGATTGGTGTCTACGGAGAAAAGTAAACCAAGTACATATACCAGTAATAATACAAAAGTAAACCAAGTACATATACCAGTAATAATACAAAAGTAAACCAAGTACATATACCAGTAATACAAAAGTAAACCAAGTACATATACCAGTAATACAAAAGTAAACCAAGTACACATACCAGTAATACAAAAGTAAACCAAGTACATATACCAGTAATAATACAAAACAAATTCATAAATAAAATAACGTCCCCTTAATATGATTGGCTATTGTCAGAACAAAAACATAACATTATTATACAAATTAAGAGAAGCACTGTAGGAAAGCCTAAAGAAAAGAAGATAAGGAAGACCTATTATAGAATCCTCAAAACAAACCGTGAAACACAACAATGAAAGCCTCCTGAATTAAAAGTGAAGAAATTAAAAGAGTGAAAAGGAGGTTGCTGTAGCGGAAAGAATGTAATTAGTGCGCTTAATGGGAGGCTTCCACGGTAACCAGGGGAGTAGGGGAGGGGACGAGGGTGGGAGAGGGGGAGGGAGTGCTCAAGGGAGAGTTTTAAAGGGATGGAAGGGAGACAGTCAAGGGAGGTAGAGTGGGAGGAGAATGGCCAAAGGAGGTAGTGACGTGGGAGGGGGAAGGAGAGGGGAATTGTCAGTTCCCCCCCCCCTCCCCCCCCGGGGGACTCAAGGTAGCCTAGATTTTTTTTTTTTTTTTTTTTTTTTTTTAGTGAGAATGGGAAACAAACGGACGGTAAACACACTATAACCCCATAACCCAATAAGAGGAAAAGGAAACAGTTTATAAGGCCCAGCAGCTCCCAACAGCCCCTCAACCCAAAAAACAACACTAAGAGGCCAGCCGTGCACAACGCCTTGGAATGGACACTACATGACACGAAGAAATAAGAGAATCAAACTACGATCACACTGGGATAAACAAAGGAAACTCAAGCACCGGGTAGAAAAACATGATTATTGATGGGGAAAATTAACAAAGCGGTCGATGACACACAATACGCAAAGAAGACCACACATAGGAAAATTTAACAGAGGAAAAGCAGACATACAAGTATGGCACACAGAGTCAAGTCAAGCACAGGCAGATAAAAAGCAAATCGATCATTAAACAGGATCAGAGGAAGATTAGGCAGAGGGAACGCAACGACCATACCAAGGGATGTTGATGAATATCAGAGATGGAAACATATGTATCGATCACTAGAAGGGAACCTCGGGAAGATCAACTACCCAGAGGGAAACAGAGAAGGATCGCACGATGGGAACCCCAAAAAGATAGATCACGAACATAGAAACAGAGGAAGGCAGCACAAAAAGAACCCCCAAAACATCAATCACACGGGTGGAAATACAGAATGTTTGCGCGAAGGGAAATCGATTCGCATAGAAAGATCGCACGAAGGGAGTCCGAGGTAGATCAATTACACATAAAAAGATTACCCGAAGGAAACTCCAGGAAGATCGATTTCACGTGAGCAGATCGCATGACGGGAAAACCTGAAGAGATCGATCACACAGAGGTAATCAGAAGATCGCAAGAAAGGAACCCCAAGAAATCGATTACATATTAGGAATTAGGCCTGTAAAGTAGATAAATTGATTGCATGAAGGTAATCGTTAAGAGATCGACTACACATAGAAGATATATAGCCATAGATCGACTACACATAGAAGATATATAGCCATAGATCAACTACACATAGAAGATATATAGCCATAGATCGACTACACATAGAAGATATATAGCCATAGATCGACTACACATAGAAGATATATAGCCATAGATCGACTACACATAGAAGATATATTAGCCATAGATCGATTACACATAGAAGATATATAGCCATAGATCGACTACACATAGAAGATATATAGCCATAGATCGACTACACATAGAAGATATATAGCCATAGATCGACTACACATAGAAGATATATAGCCATAGATCGACTACACATAGAAGATATATTAGCCATAGATCGACTACACATAGAAGATATATAGCCATAGATCGACTACACATAGAAGATATATAGCCATAGATCGACTACACATAGAAGATATATAGCCATAGATCGACTACACATAGAATATATATTAGCCATAGATCGACTACACATAGAAGATATATAGCCATAGATCGACTACACATAGAAGATATATAGCCATAGATCGACTACACAGAAGATATATAGCCATAGATCGACTACACATAGAAGATATATAGCCGCAGATCGACTACACATAGAAGATATATAGCCATAGATCGACTACACATAGAAGATATATAGCCATAGATCGACTACACATAGAAGATATATAGCCATAGATCGACTACACATAGAAGATATATAGCCATAGATCGACTACACAGAAGATATATAGCCATAGATCGACTATACATAGAAGATATATAGCCATAGATCAACTACACATAGAAGATATATAGCCATAGATCGACTACACATAGAAGATATATAGCCATAGATTGACTACACATAGAAGATATATAGCCATAGATCGACTACACATAGAAGATATATAGCCATAGATCGACTACACATAGAAGATATATAGCCATAGATCGACTACACATAGAAGATATATAGCCATAGATCGACTACACATAGAAGATATATAGCCATAGATCGACTACACATAGAAGATATATTAGCCATAGATCGATTACACATAGAAGATATATAGCCATAGATCGACTACACATAGAAGATATATAGCCATAGATCGACTACACATAGAAGATATATAGCCATAGATCGACTACACATAGAAGATATATAGCCATAGATCGACTACACATAGAAGATATATAGCCATAGATCGACTACACATAGAAGATATATAGCCATAGATCGACTACACATAGAAGATATATAGCCATAGATAGATCGACTACACATAGAAGATATATAGCCATAGATCGACTACACATAGAAGATATATAGCCATAGATCGACTACACATAGAAGATATATTAGCCATAGATCAACTACACATAGAAGATATATAGCCATAGATCGACTACACATAGAAGATATATAGCCATAGATCGACTACACATAGAAGATATATAGCCATAGATCGACTAC
Organism: Paralithodes platypus; assembly: GCA_032716605.1. Classification (NCBI taxonomy): domain Eukaryota; kingdom Metazoa; phylum Arthropoda; class Malacostraca; order Decapoda; family Lithodidae; genus Paralithodes; species Paralithodes platypus. Next base: position 42,507,708 of record CM064486.1, read on the forward strand.
ACATAGAAGATATATTAGCCATAGATCGATTACACATAGAAGATATATAGCCATAGATCGACTACACATAGAAGATATATAGCCATAGATCGACTACACATAGAAGATATATAGCCATAGATCGACTACACATAGAAGATATATAGCCATAGATCGACTACACATAGAAGATATATAGCCATAGATCGACTACACATAGAAGATATATTAGCCATAGATCGATTACACATAGAAGATATATATAGCCATAGATCGACTACACATAGAAGATATATTAGCCATAGAAAGCTCACGCGTAAGGAGGAAGATCACACGAAGGGAACCCCAGGAAGATCGATGATTACACAGTGAAAGATCGCACGCACGCTCGAGGAAGATCAGTGAGGAAGAACGAAGGAAAGTAATCAAGGGTGAGGGGGGGGGGGGGGGAATAAGGTTAATATACACGACCGTTTTTATGGTAACCTTTTTCGGCAATCTTGGTTTACAACCTTTTGAATTAAGCTTCCATATGAATTATATTGTCTAAACTTAACTATAACGTCTGCTTAACCGCCGATAGCACTGCATAATACTGCCGAAATATGACAAAAAAATCAAAGATATTGACACAATACTCCCTAAATGTTAAAAGAAGAACATTGATGGTGGAAAGTTGCCTAAAGGATCGGTGGTGTGACTACGTGTTAAGAGGTTAGGAAAGAGGGCAGGTAATCGTGTGAAAACCAAGCCTGCCTTCCTTTTAACCCCGCCAGGACCCTCACGTGGCGCCTCTGTATAACCTTGAGTGCTCTAACTTTATCTATACACTAACTGGACAACCTTTCGTCACTCCACTGAAAAAAGCTTACGATTCGCGACTATTGGAACACTCAGCACATAACATCCAAGATTATACAACGCAAGGTACCGGTATTATACAACGCAAGGTACCGGTATTATACAACGCAAGGTACCGGTATTATACAACGCAAGGTACCGGTATTATACAACGCAAGGTACCGGTATTATACAACGCAAGGTACCGGTATTATACAACGCAAGGTACCGGTATTATACAACGCAAGGTACCGGTATTATACAACGCAAGGTACCGGTATTATACAACGCAAGGTACCGGTATTATACAACGCAAGGTACCGGTATTATACAACGCAAGGTACCGGTATTATACAACGCAAGGTACCGGTATTATACAACGCAAGGTACCGGTATTATACAACGCAAGGTACCGGTATTATACAACGCAAGGTACCGGTATTATACAACGCAAGGTACCGGTATTATACAACGCAAGGTACCGGTATTTAAAGCTATAACATGACTTTTGTACTTCATATAATCAGTTATGACTACCATTTCCTTCACTATCTTAGAATTATAACGATGGATATGGCTATGAGTAATTATTGATTCATAGTGATGAACGTAATTAGCATAATTGTTTATGCCCTGAAATAATCCATATAACATATCTAGTTCATAATGATCACTAGCTACTGATCAACAAAGTTGTGTATATTAACTAGCCTATGCAGCGGCATATACCGGCACAAAACTGTTCCACCTTAGGTAGGTGACTACTAACAGTCATTTATAAAGGACTTACTTGACATTGATAAATTGAAAGCAACCCCTCTAGTTCATGTTTCCAATATCGATAAACATTTAGCGATTGGCTAATAATGTCCCAATAAACTGCATAACTATAAAAAGAGTCAACTTAGCGAACATGGCCGAAAACTGACAGACCATGAGGGAAGGTTCGTTGATAGCCTAATACTAAACTCCCCAAACAGGTACCATTGGCCAGTCCTCCCCCTTTCCTGCAGTGCCTGTAACCTTGTGGGTCCTCTGTCTGTCCTGCCGTAATATAGAGGGCAGCAATTGAAGGGGGCGGCTTCCCACGAGGAACAGTGGCAATAAAACCAAAATGGTGAAGCCGTGAGTTGAATTAGTCGAGAGTCTGGTCTTTTCGTGCAGGAGTCTTTTCGCTCGCATTCAGAGTTGGATTCGCTAAAGTCTAACTTAGACTAGTCTTACCAGAGGTGCCGTACCACTCTTGACTATGATACTTCTGCCTTGATCCGAATGAAATAATCATATTATGTTAGCCAGAATACTATGAAAATGTCAGCCGTGCTGTAAAGGTTAAGGGGGGAGACCTGTTTTTTTTTATTTCTGTCCTTTTCTCTCTTTCTCTGGCTTGTATTCATTCGGCCCCATTCAGCCAACTATTTTAAGACGTTTAACCCCATCTATGTGTCGATTTCTTCCTGGCGAGCGATAGCGAGCCAGTATTATATGAAGAAATCCGGCTTCGCCGGAGAAATTTTTCTATCGAAAAATGTACAAATTTAGCCTGCTGTCAAACAAAAATAAAAAAAATATGCTGGCTCGCTACCGCTCACCAGTAACAAATTGACACCTGGGTGGGGATAAACGTCTTAAAACAGTAGGCTGAATGGGGCCAAATGGATACAAGCCAGAGAAAGATAGAAAAGGACAAAACAAAAACAGGTCACCCCCCAAGATAACCTAACTTTAAGCTAAATTAGACTAGATTTACCTAGACTACTCTAACAAAGCCTATTCTATCCAAGCCTATCCTAACCTAATCGAACACAAACTAACCAATCCTAAAGTAAACAAGCCCAACCCAACCTTAATCATTATCAGAGACAAAGTTTTCTGTGAAAGACTCAAACGATTTAATAGTTCGCTGACAACCTACAGTACCGGTATATGAGAAACAGTCATTTCAAGATAAATCACCTACCATCGTATATTATCTAGACAGTCCTCAGTCTCCCTCTCCAGTCACCCTTTAACCCATTCAGACTACCAGGGACGTCCTTTTCATCGTATTCTGGCAACTATTAGACGATTTTATTCAACTTCGGAAGGACCTCTAGGAACAATACTTCAAACTATCTCAACCAACTGTTTTATCTAGCATAGATCCTTCCTAAGCTGCACACTATCGTCTAAATATAGCTAGAATAAAATACAACACCCGTCGCTGGTCTTCACACTTCCTCGAAACATCAATCCGTTTCATTTGTCTGAAACTGTTCCTGAAATTTATGAACTTTAGAAGGCAGGAAGAAAGAGGTTGCGGTAAGATTATTATTATTGTTTTATGAATCTACGACAATTACTAGTTTTGTTATGTGTAAGAGGAAGATAGAAAAGAAAGCTACCTGTAACGAATCACCCCCCCCCCCCCTCCTCCAAATACAAATAAATGAAAGAGTGACAAGAGCCAAATTAATACTAAAGGCTTTGAACTGTTATACGAGTGTGGTGATGATTTTATTCCAAAGTACAACACAAATGGTGAACAAATAGGAGTAGCTCAAGGAACAAAATTGGCAAGATTAAAGGGATGTTTTTGTTTTCTCTGAACCCCCTCCTCCCTCATGTTAACCCAAGTTATTTTGAAATTGTAAGACGTTCGCTCCATCAGGCATTTTGGCTCGAACGTCCCTTGATTTTGGCCCTGTCACTCTTTCAACTATGGGGGAGGCACTCGCTATAGGCAGTTATGCCTTTTGCCTCCCTCAATCACATAGAAAAAAGAAAAAAAAAAGTTTGGCGATTTTAAGATCTTTCGCCTAATTTCTTAGCCAATTTCAAGACCTGTCATGACATTTAGGTGTCTATATTATTTCCTGGCGAGCGATAATAACCTTGTAATTTAGGAGGAACCGGCCTTCGGCTAGCAAAATTTTCCATCGAAAAATGTACAAAATTATCTTGAAGGGGGGTCTTGGTGGTGTATATTTAAATTTTGATAGAGGTCTAGGGAGCAACCCCCCCCCCCCCCCTCCTTAATTAAAGTTGAAATTAGAGTATCAATCTGATCACAGGCCTAATATAAGAATATTATGTAGTTGTCCAGTTTTCTTTGTACTACAGGGTTGACTGAGGTAGACGGGTCACGACATAATAGCTGTATATACTGTAGGCTCGTGACCAATCAAGCACGCCACAGTAATGGTAAGAAGGGCGCTAATTGTAGTGAGAGATATATTACTGGGGGGGGGCACCTTCCTTCATCAGAGTTAACCCTTTCAATACATACCGGCCTGGTCTAATTTATTATATTCAAGGCGATGTTATGCAGCTTAGGAAATATTTGTGGTGGTCAAAGGGGTTCATTCAGATAGTTTGGCATCTTATATTTGTTAGAGACCATCATATAATAGTAGGCTACAGCTTAGGACATAGTTGTTGGTGGTCAAAGGGGTTCATTCAGATAGTTTGCCATCTTATATTTGTTAGAGACCATCATATAATAGTAGGCTACAGCTTAGGACATAGTTGTTGGTGGTCAAAGGGGTTCATTCAGATAGTTTGAAAGCTATTTATTTTTAGAGACCATCATCCTAATAGTAGACATAACAAAATGAAAAGGACGTCCCCGGTACTGAAAGGGTTAATAGCAACCTTTTCAGTACGGTACAATAGCGCATTTATTGTTGGGTTGTGGATAAAACTAGACGATGTTAGTAACCTCAGCAAGACGCCTTGTAGTCAAAGATAACAATTAACGTGCTGTAGGCGAATTTACTGTATTGATGGGAAAACTGTTCATCTCCGTGGCCACTTTGGGAGAATATAGTCAAGTTGGTCTGTGCAACTGTGTTTTGGGACGGACGGACGGACAAGCAGACCCCCCTCCCCCACACACACTTACCCTTCCCTCCAAAACTAAATGCTGTTCTATGTTGCCTTGCACCTACCTGTAACAAAGGGAACACAATATATTAGATAACACAATAACACTGTGACCAAAGCTAGCACACTACCAAAACAATAACGCTGTGACCAAAGCTAGCACACTACCAAAACAATAACGCTGTGACCAAAGCTAGCACACTACCAAAACAATAACGCTGTGACCAAAGCTAGCACACTACCAAAACAATAACACTGTGACCAAAGCTAGCACACTACCAAAACAATAACGCTGTGACCAAAGCTAGCACACTACCAAAACAATAACGCTGTGACCAAAGCTAGCACACTACCAAAACAATAACGCTGTGACCAAAGCTAGCACACTACCAAAACAATAACGCTGTGACCAAAGCTAGCACACTACCAAAACAATAACGCTGTGACCAAAGCTAGCACACTACCAAAACAATAACGCTGTGACCAAAGCTAGCACACTACCAAAACAATAACGCTGTGACCAAAGCTAGCACACTACCAAAACAATAACGCTGTGACCAAAGCTAGCACACTACCAAAACAATAACGCTGTGACCAAAGCTAGCACACTACCAAAACAATAACGCTGTGACCAAAGCTAGCACACTACCAAAACAATAACGCTGTGACCAAAGCTAGCACACTACCAAAACAATAACGCTGTGACCAAAGCTAGCACACTACCAAAACAATAACGCTGTGACCAAAGCTAGCACACTACCAAAACAATAACGCTGTGACCAAAGCTAGCACACTACCAAAACAATAACGCTGTGACCAAAGCTAGCACACTACCAAAACAATAACGCTGTGACCAAAGCTAGCACACTACCAAAACAATAACGCTGTGACCAAAGCTAGCACACTACCAAAACAATAACGCTGTGACCAAAGCTAGCACACTACCAAAACAATAACGCTGTGACCAAAGCTAGCACACTACCAAAACAATAACGCTGTGACCAAAGCTAGCACACTACCAAAACAATAACGCTGTGACCAAAGCTAGCACACTACCAAAATACTACTGCCCATTAATTTACACATTACCGTATTAATATGACAAATCTACTATAGGTAGCGCCAACGAACTTGACAACAATCTTGACCCCTTACCTCTCTTTAACTCAAAAGGGCCTAGAGCAAACTGGCTGTAAATATCCACACCTATTTCCTGGTGGACTCTTCCCAAATGACAGAACCGTCAGCCAGATTGCTTTCATTCATTTTGAGTTATACGAAGTTAAGGGGTCAAGATAATAATTGTCAAGTTCGCTGGCGCTACCTACAGCTACCAGTGAGGATTCCAATTCCGGTCTTTTAGATGAGAGCCCAGGGTGTGGATTTTCTTTCCACGCGGTCTAAAAAAAAAATAACAACAAATTAAATTAAATATAGAAATAAGTGGAGCAGAGATAACGCCTTGGGCTTTCTCTGATAGCCGGGGATCGAATCCCCACTTGTAGTTGGTGATGCGGGGATTTTCATTACACACAAATATGGTAGATAAGTAAATAGAACTAACACACACTCACTCACTCACTCATTCTCACTCTCTCTCTCTCTTACTCTTACTCTCACTTACTCTCACTCGCTCTCTCTGTGGGGGGGGGGGGGTAGACAGGTGGGTAGAACAGGAAACGCTAAAGACTGAAGCGTAGCGGATGGGCAGAGTATATTATGAGAGGTATGTGTGTGTGTGTTTTTTTTTTCTTTTCTTTTTTCTTTAGAGGTATATATGTGTGTGTGTTTTTTGTTTGTTTTTCTTTTTCTCTGTGTATGTGCGCATTTGTCTGACTCTGTGTGTATGCGAGCGTCTGTGTTGCTAGAGGTTGACACACAGAAGAATGAGATTAAGTAAGATCATCTAAAAATATAAGTTATGCTTAAATCATGAATGAGAGAGAGAGAGAGAGAGAGAGAGAGAGAGAGAGAGAGAGAGAGAGAGAGAGAGAGAGAGAGAGAGAGAGAGAGAGAGTACCACTTCATTTACGCTATAAATTATGTGTGAATGAACTTGTATTAGAGCGCGCGCACGCACGCACGAGTAGCCAATGTTGACATACCAGTTTATGAGCGAGAGTTCGTGAGTGCTGGTGTGTGTGTGTGTTTGTGTGTGCGTGCCAGTCTGTGTGTACCTGTCTGTATGGCAAATATGGAGTGCGTGTTCATGATCGTAGGTGAGTTAATTAGTACATAACGGTAAATTATGGGGGGTGACCTGCTTTTCTGTCCTTTTCTCTCTCTCTCTTTCTCTGGCTTGTATCCATTCGGCCCCATTCAGCCTACTGTTTTAAGACGTTTATCCCCACCTAGGTGTCGATTTTTCCCTGGCGAGCGATAGCGAGCCAGCATTGTATGGAGAAATCCGGCTTCGCCGGAGACATTTTTCTATCGAAAAATGTACACATTTAACCTGCTGTCCATAACATTTAAAAAAAGTGCTGGCTCGCTACCGCTTGCCAGGAAAAAATCGACACCTGAATGGGGATAAATGTCTTAAATCAGTAGGCTGATGGGGCCGAATGGATACAAGCCAGAGAAAGAGAGAAAAGGAGAGAAACAAAGCAGGTCACCCCCCTTAATAATGCACTTGCCGATTGGCCCACACAAGACTTATCTCTTTCACACCCGGCCCATCACGTCCATGTGCCTATCCAATTTTATCTTGAAGCTCTGTATCGTTTTTGGTCCTACTATAGCACTCGGTAGCCTATTCCACACATCTACAACTCGTTTCTACATTTGATTATGGCTATCATCAAACAATAGTAATCAATGTAGGAAGGAATTTTGAAATTCAGATGGTTGATGCCGTGTAGTATATTGTTTGTTTTTGCAAATGAAAGATGTCATCATACGGACAAAGTGACTCATCCAATCAGCTCAATGTTAAACTATAAAGCCCAAAACTAGCTAATGTAAATTCACCAGGTTGAAAAAAAAAATATATATATATATATATATATACCGGTATATATATATATACCGGTATATATATACCGGTATATACCGGTATATATATATATATATATATAAACCTACACTACGGGATCGAACCATTGCAGCGAGGAGAAGAGTATTTGTCGACACTCCACCACACAGGAGGTAGTGAGGCAAGGGGAGAGGGCTCTCCAAGCTTTACACAATATTAACAAACCATGGCATAACAGAACTTTAAATAATTGGAGTCTTTCTTTATCTTTCTTTGTTTAAGAAACCCGCCATCCGTTAATATTGGTGTTACGTTGGGAGGCGTTAGTGAAGCATAATGCATAAATGTGCGGAATTTCGGTGTGAGTATCCTAGGTTCCAGTCCTTGGAGTGCCACATGTATTCGTTTATTTCATTAATTGAGTTTAGAAGTAAAGTTGGTTGGTGAAAAAATATGAATTATTGGAGTGGTGGTATGTGGTATCAATGTTGGTGTGACGGTCCCTTGGGGGGGGGGGGACCAGCAGTAGTAGCACTCCTGTATACCGGAAATATAGTGGGTACCAGGTGCATGCATACTCACACACACACACACACACACACACACACACACACACACACACACACACACACACACACACACACACACACACACACACACACACACACACACACACACATACACACACATACATACACACACATACACACACACACACACACACACACACACACACACACACACACACCAATAACTGATCCAACCTCAAATATTTCCAAGTGATATCAATAAACAGTACAGTAGTGATCCACATATTAGTGTCACATATCAAGGTGGCCACAGGACAGGTCTTAAACATAAACAACCTAAGATACATCCAATATATAAAAGAAAGTTAATACATAACAAACAAAGCAGGGTTTACAATATGGAGGTGACTGTGATAAGATACATCCAATATATAAAAGAAAGTTAATACATAACAAACAAAGCAGGGTTTACAATATGGAGGTGACTGTGATAAGAACTGAGACGACTGGGTATAGCAGTAACTTCAGCGTTGTTTCAAGATAGTCATCGTTCTTATGGTAGTATAATATTTCCCGTTGATGATATTATTCCCCTCACGACCCTTGCCGAGATGAGCCATTTAGTACAATTGATACTATCGGGTGGTGCAGATGTCTTTTACCCAGTTTACTTAACACTATTAGCTGCAACGTCTTGGGGGTTATTATGGTATTTTGTTTAATTATTATTGAGGGTTTTCGTTGTTTTAGCCATTTTTGAACAATGTGTTTTTAGTTTACCCCCCAAGACTTAGAAACACGCCTCTCCAGACCCCCTTCAAACTAAAAAAAACGTCCCCCAGACCCCATTCAAGCTAAATGTGTACATTTTTCGGTAGAAAAATGTCCCGGCCGAAGGCAGGTTTCTCCCAAATTGCAGGCTCGCTGTCGCTCGCCCAGGAAAAATTGACACCTTATTGGGTTGAAGCATCTTATAATCGCCAAACTAATGAGGTGAAACGTCTTCATATCTACAAACTAATGGAGTAAAACAGGGAGGATCGAAATTAGCCCTCCCTGCACCTAATAGGGTTAAGGGGAGGGGGGGGGGTATTCTGATCTCTAGACCTCTATAAAGCTTAACAAACACTCCTCCAGACCCCCATCGAAATATATTTAGAAAAAATTGGTAGCAAAATGTCCCAACCAAATGCCGATTCCTCCTAAATTACAGGTTCGCTGTCGCTCGCCAGGATACAAAATTTTACTAATATGACAGGAAAGGTCTTGATATTGGCGAAGAAAAGGAGGGAAAGGTATTATAATCGCCAAACGAATGGGGGCGAACGTCTTAAACTCTCAAAATTAATGGGGATAAACATGAGGGAAAAGGGGGTCCAGAACAAAAAAATATCCCCTTGATGGATACGGGGTAAATTATTTCTGCGCTACCCTGTTTATATAAATGTTAACAATACAAACGTTGTGTGTGCTGGCTGTATTATATAAATGTTAACAATACAAACGTTGTGAGTGTACTGGCTGTATTATATAAATGTTAACAATACAAACGTTGTGAGTGTACTGGCTGTATTATATAAATGTTAACAATACAAACGTTGTGAGTGTACTGGCTGTATTATATAAATGTTAACAATATAAACGTTGTGAGTGTACTGGCTGTATTATATAAATGTTAACAATACAAACGTTGTGAGTGTACTGGCTGTATTATATAAATGTTAACAATACAAACGTTGTGAGTGTACTGGCTGTATTATATAAATGTTAACAATACAAACGTTGTGAGTGTACTGGCTGTATTATATAAATGTTAACAATACAAACGTTGTGAGTGTACTGGCTGTATTATATAAATGTTAACAATACAAACGTTGTGAGTGTACTGGCTGTATTATATAAATGTTAACAATACAAACGTTGTGAGTGTACTGGCTGTATTATATAAATGTTAACAATACAAACGTTGTGAGTGTACTGGCTGTATTATATAAATGTTAACAATACAAACGTTGTGAGTGTACTGGCTGTATTATATAAATGTTAACAATACAAACGTTGTGAGTGTACTGGCTGTATTATATAAATGTTAACAATACAAACGTTGTGAGTGTACTGGCTGTATTATATAAATGTTAACAATACAAACGTTGTGAGTGTACTGGCTGTATTATATAAATGTTAACAATACAAACGTTGTGAGTGTACTGGCTGTATTATATAAATGTTAACAATACAAACGTTGTGAGTGTACTGGCTGTATTATATAAATGTTAACAATACAAACGTTGTGAGTGTACTGGCTGTATTATATAAATGTTAACAATACAAACGTTGTGAGTGTACTGGCTGTATTATATAAATGTTAACAATACAAACGTTGTGAGTGTACTGGCTGTATTATATAAATGTTAACAATACAAACGTTGTGAGTGTACTGGCTGTATTATATAAATGTTAACAATACAAACGTTGTGAGTGTACTGGCTGTATTATATAAATGTTAACAATACAAACGTTGTGAGTGTACTGGCTGTATTATATAAATGTTAACAATACAAACGTTGTGAGTGTGCTGGCTGTATTATATAAATGTTAACAATACAAACGTTGTGAGTGTACTGGCTGTATTTGTCTAACACATGACTTATACCGTAATAATTTAACACATAGTACTAATGGCAATTTATTGTGTTATCGTCTTGCCTAATTCTACCATCTTATAATCCACCTTAAAATAAATATACCACAAGAGACCTACAGTAAATCTCGTCTCCCCATCACTCACATGAGGCGAAGCATTTCGTTTATAATTATCGAGTGGTAAACTTATGGAATGGACTACTGTACATAGCAGTGTCATTGAGTGTAGTATTGTTCAGACTTTCAAAAATCGTCTAGATAAAAATCTCGCTCTTAAGCCTCGATTAACTGTGTTTACAAACGAATACGGTAACACCCTGTGCTATCCTTTCCTGTGTTCACATAGGATCAGTAGTTTAGTTGCAAGCAGCCTCGTAAGGATCAATATACCTGTTGTTGTTGTTGTTGTTGCTTGTTTTCCATTGTACTCTTTTGTATCATCATTTCTAATTTGATTGACTCCTTACACACACACACAATATCACTTCGATGTTATTCGTTTCTATTGACGTGTTACTAAACTATTAATATGGTGGTGTAATGGTTAGAGTGTTTAAAAATATGTGTGATAACCCAGGTTCGAATCCCGGTGGATCACATATATGCTTTCATTAATTTTAATGGAGGTGTTTGGTGTTGTGGTAAAATTAGTAAAAATATATACATTATAATAGTTAAAACTAGGATGGGTTACAGTAGCTTATGCTAAGTTGACCGAAGCCATAGGCAACCGGTCGGTAGTTCCAGCAATTGAAAATTCACATTGTAGGCTACTGTTGGAATTTACTAAGATATGCGAGCAGGCTGATTGGGTGCGAACATTGTATTAGAGAACAGAATCTACGTTGCACATCTCTGTCGTATCAAGGATTTTAGAGGACTCTTACGACGACCCAGGGCCATCCCAAATTCGCGAGTGGGATTCACGCCCACCCAGACTTCACCTATGCCTAACAAAATCGTCTGACGGTAGATGATCGAAAGGGTTAAGTGATGGCTTGGCGGGTACACGGTGAGAATAACGTGTGTGTGTGTGTGTGTGTGTGTGTGTGTGTGTGTGTGTGTGGGGGGGGGGGGGTGGGGCGGGGGGGGGGGGGGGGGGGGGGGGGGGGGAAGGTGGTAGCATCCGGTAAGACGCTTGGCTGCTCACACCTCCGCTCTTTGCGCTCTCTCTCTCTCTCTCTCTCTCTCTCTCTCTCTCTCTCTCTCTCTCTCTCTCTCTCTCTCTCTCTCCTCTCTCTCTCTCTCTCTCTTCTCTCATCTCTCTCTCTCTCCTCTCTCTCTCTCTCTCTCTCTCTCTCTCTCTCTCTCTCTCTCTCTCTCTCTCTCTCTCTCTCTCTCTCTCTCTCTCTCTCTCTCTCTCTCTCTCTCTCTCTCTCTCTCTCTCTCGTTGCACATGGCTAAGACATTGATATTATTATCCCTATTTCAACTACTGTAGTTTACTGTACCAAAGTATGACTACTGAACTAGTCCTGAAATAGTAACTGAACTATTGTACCACAAATTATTAGTGTGTCAAAATGTAAAATTGGCTGCGTACACCCATTAAGGTTATGAAGTCAATTCAAGAATCTCAAATCAATGGGTTTCAATAATCCTTTTTCTAGATTCAATTCTCTCTCTCTCTCTCTCTCCCCCCCCCCCCCCCCCCACATTATTTGAGTCTGCCACTGTACAACCTCCCATCTTGTTATTTTATTGCCACTCGGGTCTTCCCCAGCCCATGTTACCTGTCGATTTATGAGTTGCAAGAAGTGCTGGGCGGAAAAAGAGGCCAGTCACATTTATCTTTGTATTGATTCGTTTATTGTCACTGGTGCTGCAGGTGTTAAAAATAGTGTGGAGCCTTATCGAAGCTGAGGGAGATGGTTCAGTACCGGTATACTAAGTTCCAAAAATACGTCCATAGTACGTCAAATACTGATATCATAATTTATTAACTACAAATACGCAAAGTGTTTCTGTATCGACAAAATATCACCTCACCCCGCTCCACCCCTACCCGCACAGCAATAATTAAATAAGTTGCCAATTCAATCATTTTGCCGACTCCATGCTCGAAAGACTAATTGATAACAATTTGATAATTGATAACAATTTGATAATTGATATACAATTACAACTGTATCCCAATTATAGAATGTAATGCCTGTAAACTTGAACAGGTCATGTATCAGCTCAGTTACACGCCTTCTTTTCCTCTAAGCTCAACCCGTTTAGACCGGACACAAAACATAACACTTAACGTAAAATATTTACGTTCGTTTCGACAGCCTTAAACTGTAATTATGTCTCTCAAATGCCATATAAGGTGAACCGTAGACAAATGTATTCATGATTCCCAAATAATAACTAAATCGAGTTTGCTCAATCACTTACTAGACCTACCGTACTGTACAATCACTTACTAGACCTACCGTACTGTACAATCACTTACTAGACCTACCGTATGGACAATCACTTACTAGGACTACCGTACTGTACAATCACTTACTAGACCTACCGTACTGTACAATCACTTACTAGACCTACCGTACTGTACAATCACTTACTAGACCTACCGTACTGTACAATCACTTACTAGACCTACCGTACTGTACAATCACTTACTAGACCTACCGTACTGTACAATCACTTACTAGACCTACCGTACTGTACAATCACTTACTAGACCTACCGTACTGTACAATCACTTACTAGACCTACCGTACTGTACAATCACTTACTAGACCTACCGTACTGTACAATCACTTACTAGACCTACCGTACTGTACAATCATAAAACAAAAATCTCCGGAAGAATTGGGGATTTATTTTGTAATTAAGAGAGAGCATTAACCCCTTCTGTATCGGTGCCGTCCTTTTAACTTTATTCTGGCGACTTTTAGATGATTGTATTCAGATTAAAAAAGGCCTCCATCAATGAATAGACTTCTAATTGTCTCACTTAACCCTTTCTACTATCACACATCCTTCTTAAACTGCACAAAATCGTCTAAATAGGCCTATACCTAGCATACAAATTAATAAACGACACATTTACAGAAGGGGTTAATCCTTTCAGTCTTAATGATCGCCTTTTCACTCAATTTCAGCTAACATTAGACGATTTTACTCGGATTTGGAAGTCCCTCTAAGAATCAAGTGCGTAAAATATATCTCGACCAACCCTCTGAGTCCCACAAATCCATCCTAAACTGAATAAAATCATCTACTGCTAGCCAGAATAAAAGGTATAAACGAGTTCTCGTATAGCTAAAGGGTTAATTGACCACTTGTGAGTTTCAGGCTATAAGGAAGTTGAAGTTGTAGACATCGATAGCAAACCGCAATGCAATAATAATGTAGGTTTCTGATGGATAAAGAGTATGTTGAATTGGGTTTTATGTATTTATAAATTAACTATAACCGTATTTTAGCTGGTGATTCTGCTTAATATCGATGTCTACAACTCCAACTTCCTTATAGAACGAAACTCGCAAGTGGTCAATTGGGCACTCTAGCAGCCTGAGGTAACTAGCACTATTAAGGGGGGATGGGCTGGGTTGTCTGGCCCCCTTCTCCATCATGTTTAGTCCCATTGTTTTTTTAGATTTTAAGACGTTCGGCCCATTAGTTTGGCGATTTTAAGACATTACGCCCCATTTCGTTGTCAATATTAAGACCTTTCGTGTCATTTAGGTGTAGAATTTATCTTGAAAGGGGGTCTAGGGGGTGTTTTATACAGGTTGATGTCCAGAGATCTATGGAGGAATATATATATATATATATATATATATATATATATATATATATATATATATATATATATATATATATATATAGTATATACAAATGAGCAAATAAATACGCCCATATTTAGTGGGTATAAATGAGGACTCTCATAATAATACTGCAATACAACTTAACATTAGAGTATTATGTCAACACTATGTATTGAATCGGGCTGTACAGTCACTCCCATAAGTTTCATCCCACCTTCACCTTCAAAGAAGAACGTATAAAAGGGTTAAATATTTTTAGTTTAACAAAGTGTAGGTTAAGAGGGGACTTAATCATAGCATTTAAAATGATTAAAGGAACTGACAATATGGATGCCAACAAATATTTCAATAATACCGATTCAAATTACACTAGAGGAAACGGTTGTAAAATAAGTGGAAAGCTTTTTTGCTCACATGAAGCAAATCTATTTTTCATTTTTTTTTTCAATCGAGCGGTAAACTTATGGAATGGGTTACTTATTAATGTCATGGAGTGTTACACCGTCCACTTTCAAAAATCGACTAAATAAATATATCGCTCATATCCCCCGATTAACTGCATTCACAAACGAATAGCTTACTTCCATACTGTGCTATCCTATGTTTTTACCCTACATAGGTTAGATAATTAGTTACAACCATCCTCGTAACGGTTAATATAAATGCTATTGCTAGTTTTCCTTTGTACTCTATTATTTAATCTTATTATATAAGAAACAAATATTATATATTCCTCAACAAAACTAAACCAACCTTAAGTATACGGAGAGAGAGAGAGAGAGAGAGAGAGAGAGAGAGAGAGAGAGAGAGAGAGAGAGAGAGAGAGATAGTCTCTCTCTCTCCGCCGCAATGTTGCATCTCTCTCGCTATTCTATCGCTACTATAATAATCAGTGTTCCTCGGAGCTATCCCAGTGAATACCACCTCCTTTACGTAGGGCACGTGGTACCCGTCTTGCAACTCAATCCCACCCCTACTCTGAGCAACTCTCCAACCCAAGAGTAAAACGATACTCTCAAACTTTCTTCTACTCAACAGCTGAGCTCTGGAACTCTCTCCCAGAATCAGTCTTTCCCTCTTCCTATGACTTAAATTGCTTCAAACTCCGTGTGTCCAGGCATTTTGGCTCGAACGTCCCTTGATTTTGGCCCTGTCACTCTTTCAACTATGGGGGAGGCACTCGCTATAGGCAGTTATGCCTTTTGCCGCTCTCAATCACATAGAAAAAAAAAACGAGGTAGTCTTGGAGAGATCCACTTAGCAAAAACTATGGATGTAGTTGCTACAACTTATGAGCGTGCCTGTACCTTCCCATCAATGCTTAAGGGGAGGTATTTACTTTGTTCCCTAGACCTCCATCAAGCTTAAAATTATACCCCCTTGAGTCCCTTTCAAGATAAATTTGTACATTTTTCGGTAGAAAAATGGCCCGGCCGAAGGCCGGTTCCTCTTAAATTACAGGCTCGCTATCGCTCGCCAGGATATAATCGACACCTGAATGGCACGAAAGGTCTTAATATGGGGTGAAAGTTTTTAAAATCGCTAAACTAATGGGGCGAACGTTTTATAATATCAAAAGCAATGGGGCTAAACATGAAGGAGAAGGGGGTCAAGAAAAACATCCCTTAAGTGGAAATCTCCCCTTAAGGCCATCACTCTCGTATTTCCTTCCTCTACTAGCCTCTCTCAACCACCGTCACCACATTCCACCCTTCCACTCATAGCACACTCTTTTTCAATTTAAGTCATTCCATATTATCCTTCTACGACCATCTTTAAATCGGCTTCCACTTTATTTATCACGTTTTCTTATGTATCTAGTTAGTTCGCCTCAATTACTCCACTAGGCCTATAGACATTCCACCTACACTCTCCACTATTCATTCCACTACAAACATTCAGTCTGATTATACTCTTATTAATTCAACTTCTGCTCACTACCGGGTACTCTAGTCATTTCACATTCTGCAGTTATACTTATATTCTTCTTCCACTAAGAGTATTCCATCTTCTACTCCATTTGATTAATTGGTTCCATGTCATCTCAACCAGTAGACAATTTCAACCAGTAGCTCTCAACCAGTGCCAAATTAACCCAGACCAACCAAACCAGTGCCAAAATATAGTACTAACCTAACCTAACCTAACCTAACCGTATTGGTTGATTTGGTACTGGTTGAGAGATACTGGTTGAAATGGTCTACTGGTTGAGTTGACCGGTCACCGATTAATTCCCTCCTTCCATCACATCCATTCCACTTCTCCCCACTTAGATTCACATGTTTCTTTCACTACAATCATTCCACCTTTTCCACACCAATCATGCCACACTCCACTTCATCCATCAAGATCTTTCCCATTTCGGACATTCTATTTCCTCCTCCACTACAAATATTTCTTGTGTTTATCTTACTCATCACATTTTAGGTATTTTCAACTACAGCTACCGTACTGCAAAATATATACGTTATTTAAAATAACATAATTGGAATCAAAAATATAATTAAGCTTCGATCTCAACGGGTTTTGCCTACAGTAAGCTGAACACAATGTAAATATTTAATGCAGATTATCACCATTGAAAACATTTACATGTGTGGTACTTACATCCTTTAAGACAACTTCTCGGCGTTCACATTTACGTTTTACCGGCATATATACTAAGGAGGGTAGCCAAGACATTTTATATATCATCATTCGATTAATAGGGCTAGATCTCCCACCAATTCCGTATCCCACATTACCGTAGGCCTACCATTACCACTATTACCAATTTCGTCTGCGTGTCTTCTTTTAGCTAGCTTCTCATAATTTTCATCATAATTTTGTAATATCTGCACCCAAACAGTAACTCAATTTCGGCTATGCTCGCTCTCGCTCTCTCTCTCTCTTTAGCTCTGTGAATGATCCTATTACCACTAAACTTGGAAAAGTGCAAGGTGATGAATATCGGCCAAACAAACCACAAGTCAGACTACTAGCTATAGGGAAAGACTGGAAGTGACTGACTTGGACAATATTTTGGGTGTTCTGATTAGCAATGACATACAGTTTTCCAAGCAGTGCATTGAAGTAGAGAAGAAACATCAGAAATTATTGGGCAATATTTAAAGGCAATTTACGTATAGAAATAAGGAAATAGTCCTCACACTTTACAACGCTCTGATACGGCCTATCCTGGAATATGCTGTTCAATTTTGGTCTCCAACACTCAGGAAAGATACAGATACTGGAAAGAGTACAAGCTAGGGCTACAAAGCTTTTTCCATCGATTAGAAGACCGTTGAAAACACGCAGACTACGAGGTCAACTCATTGAAGTCTTTAAAACACTTAATGGATTTGAGAATGTGGATTAAAGCACAATGTTTAGCCTCAGTATGAATGCAACACGCAACCATGGCTGGAAGTGAAAACAAAAAAGGTTCAGCACTAGTATTTGTGGAAAAATGTTCACATATAAGATCCGTTCTACCTGGAACAAACTTCTCTCAGAAGTTGTAAACAATTATTTTGTAGAGCAGTTCAAGAAGAGAGTAAATATAAATTTGCACATATTGCAATGAGTGTAGTGCTCTACACAATTTTGTGTAATAACATAATAAAATAAATAGAAGGTCCCACCCCGTTCCCATTCTTAAGCAACCTATTATATATTTACAGAAGAGCGACCATTACTTGCATTACTGCATGTCCACAAACATTTCAGTAATGTAAGCATGTTTCCTTCTATGTTTTTTGTATATTTATTATTAAAGTGACAATTACAAAGTGGTGTATTATCTAGCTTATTCTACTCTCATTATGGACTGCAGTCTTAAGAGATATCAATTATTACTTGTAATTCCTTGTAGGTCTCTCTCTCTCTCTCTAAGCTATAGTTCCACCCAGAGCTCTGGATCCACCGCCTGCCTCCCTCCCTCCCACCCACCTCCTCTTTCACACTTCCTGAGTGACGCGTGGCGTAGGGAGGCGTGTGTCACCCTCTCTCCCTAGCTTCAGTCACGAGAGAGAGAGAGAGAGAATGGTTTCCTGTATTATGCAAAATTGTGACCAAAAGTCACATAGGACCTTCAAAACTCAAATAAAGTAGTTCAACATTATTTGTGTGTTTGGAGTAATTTCTATCTTTGATTGCATATTATACTTCCAAGAATCGCTATTTCTCCACAACACATTTAGTTGACATATATTGTATTACTATATATCTATCGAACCTACACATATATTTTGTATATATCTACAAAAAGAAAAGAAAAATAACAATACCTTAATATGAGCTGATTCTATAATCCAGAACTGGCTTTCAACAATTTTCCAGACTCACCTGAAAATAGAAATAATGTGAATTAAATATTTGTTTACATAATGACAATATAATAAGTTACTAACCAATACATATACTGTATACTCAGTGGCAATCTTATAATCTTGTAGTCCACCCCAAGGTGAAAATCAAATGCATAGAAACATAACAAATCTCAACAGTATTAATCAGAGCTTTAATATAAGGTTTATTTTATGCGCATTATTACTATTAATGAGAGAGAGAAGGAGGGGAAGCAGTGTACAAGTAAATAATGTGCCTCTTACACTGAGGTCACGTGACTGGAGGCAATACGGGAAGCACTACACAAAACATGCCAGAGCTACTACGGAACACGGTCTACAGAGCTAATGAACTCACCCACTTACCACCAACCTGCCACAGAACCAACTACACTAACCTAAATATCTATGTACTGTATGTTTAGTGCCAGAAACAGGTATGATTTATATATATATATATATATATATATATATATATATGATTATTATTGAAGCATGTGTCTTGAGGAAATGTTGGTCGTTAATTTTCAGAACACATAATTGCTCCGCTGATTTACTCAACGTACAACTAATTAAACATTAATTAGAATGGCAGCAACTTTGTCTCATGTTACTATGGTTAGGATTTGTAAACTTCGGTACGGTACCATCATTAAATTATCCAGGGATTTACTAAGTTACTTTTCAATACAATGCCATGTTTTATTACATAATTGATAAAATTGACTAGGTGATATAATTTGAAAAGAGGATAAAGGAAATTGAATGAACACCAAATAGTAGAACATAATAGAAAAAGAGCGAGGGAGGGGGGGGGGGGATGAAGAAACGTCAAACCAAATACAATGACTACAAAATAGTTAGCAATAGAAAATGGGAGGGAGAAAATTAAAGAAAATCTAACAAATACAAGAGTAAAAACTAAGAAAACGGGAGGGAGAAAATGAAGAGTATCGGTAATGAAAATCCAACATCCAGACAAAATAACAGACGATATGAAACAAGAGAGAGAGGAAAAGTAGGAAAATGATTAACAATGAAAATCTAACACAGGCAAAATAACAGACGATATGAAACAAGAGAGGGAGGAAAAGTAGGAAAATTATTAACAATGAAAATCTAACACAGGCAAAATAACAGACGATATGAAACAAGAGAGGGAGGAAAAGTAGGAAAATGATTAACAATGAAAATCTAACACAGGCAAAATAACAGACGATATGAAACAAGAGAGGGAGGAAAAGTAGGAAAATTATTAACAATGAAAATCTAACACAGGCAAAATAACAGACGATATGAAACAAAGAGAGGGAGGAAAAGTAGGAAAATTATTAACAATGAAAATCTAACACAGGCAAAATAACAGACGATATGAAACAAGAGAGGGAGGAAAAGTAGGAAAATTATTAACAATGAAAATCTAACACAGGCAAAATAACAGACGATATGAAACAAGAGAGGGAGGAAAAGTAGGAAAATTAAGAGTTATGAAAATCTAACATACACTCAAAATAATAGACCATAATTGAAACAAGAGAGGGAGGGAAATAGAGAGTAATAAAAAAACTAACATCCAAACAAAATAATAAACCACACGAAACAAGAGAGGAAGGGAAAATTAGGGAAACTGAAACAAGACGGAGCGAGGTGTCAGTGAAAGTGTACATGTAGTGAACAGGAAAAATGTGGACACCCGGAGGCGGCCCGTGTAGGTGGAGAAAGTGGATCACACATCAACAACACACGCAAAAAGAGCAAATTGTGTGAATGGACTTAAGGGAGCCCACTTCGGGTTTTTTCTCTTTCTTTCCCTCTCTCTTTGGCTTGTATCCATTCGGCCCCATTCAGCCTCCTGTTTAAGACGTTTACCCCCATCCAGGTGTCAATATTTTCCTGGCGAGCGGTAGCGAGCCAGCATATATATTTTGTTTTGTTTTGACAGCAAGCTAAATTTGTACATTTTTCGATAGAAAAATGTCTCCGGTGAAGCCGGATTTCTCCATACAATGCTGGCTCGCTATTGCTCGCCAGGAAGAATTCGACCCCTGAATGGGGATAAACGTCTTAAAACAGTTGGCTGAATAGGGCCGAATGGATACAAGCCAGAGAAAGAGAGAAAAGGAGAGCAAGAGAAAACAAGCAAGTGACCCTCCTTAAGGCACCATTCTGTATTCCAGGTAGCTCTGTCAGTATTCCAGGTAGCTCTGTCAGTATTCCAGGTAGCTCTGTCAGTATTCGAGGGCGCACTTCTTGTCATTTTAGCTACTCCAAGAAGATAGGTTTCAATTTAGGAAGGACATTGGGAAGGTAGAGGGTTAATTGATATATATTTTACCCCTGTTCTTTCCCTAGAGCCTTTCAAAACTGAGTCAAACGTCTAATGATGGCCGGAACAAACTTTTACCACGCGTCAAAATCCTCAAGGAATTAACCATTTCTATCCGATGATTCACACACCAACACATGACAAAGTAAATTGGAGAATGGATATAGTCTTAATTAAGGGGAGGTTTTTAGTTTGTTTCCTACTCTTCCAGCAATCTTAAAATTTCACCCCCTCGAACCCCTTTCAAGATAAATTTGTACATTTTTCGGTAGAAAAATTTCCCGGCCGAAGGCCGGTTACCCTTAAATTACAGGCTCGCTATCGCTCGCCAGGATAAAATCGACACCTAAATGGCACGAAAGGTCTTAAAATTGACAGAATGGGGCGGACATTCTTAAAATCACCAAACTAATGGGGCAAACGTCTTAAAATCTCAGGAGCAATGGGGCTAGACATGAGGGAGAAGGGGGTCAAGAAAAAAGTCCCTCAAGTGGAAATCTCCCCTTAATTCCAACTCGTTATGCCAGTTAAACAAAGGAATAATGGCTACCGGTATTTGTTCTTATTCTAATTAACTTACAATTATGTGTATTCAGATTAGAGAGGAGGAAGCAGTTAGGTTACTTGGAAGTGATTCTTCCTAGCCTCAAATTAATAAAGTCGCCTGACGGTAAGCTTAAGGGGAGATTTCCACTTGAGGGACTTTTTTCTCTTTTACTGTCCTACTTT
Source organism: Paralithodes platypus (assembly GCA_032716605.1). Lineage (NCBI taxonomy): Eukaryota > Metazoa > Arthropoda > Malacostraca > Decapoda > Lithodidae > Paralithodes > Paralithodes platypus. Next base: position 42,529,688 of record CM064486.1, read on the forward strand.
TCCTTCTAGGGGCAGGGGGCTAGGAATCCTCCTCCCCTTGTAAAATTCACCAACTAGACGAGACAGAGTAAGGGGCGAGGGAACGCAAAAGTGGTCCCGGACCCTAAGAATTGGAACTTTATAATGTTGTTTCTGTTCGGGCTCTGTCTCGAGTCGGCCACCCCCAGCTTTTGGGTATGTGTCTGAGTAGGCTTATATACATACAGAGCCTACATACATGATTTATAAGTGCAGTTAAAAGCCCTCTCTAGTAGTACTGTACCGTACCGATTTTAACCCTAGCTTATAGACTAATATAAGTGGAATAATAGCCTAGAGTTAGCGGGTTCGAATGCCATAAATTATATATTATTGGAACATGTATAGTTTGAGCTGTAAATAGTTTCAGTAATACAATAGAAGTTCACCTTTTCCCCATAACAAATACCCTTGATAAGTTCACTAGTATATATATCTCACGTATTCCACATAAATTTGAAAAAATAAGTGGAAACACATACCGGTACCTAAATTACAAAAAACATATATTATATTTAATGTAAAGAAACAAAAATCCTAAAACTAATTCGGATGTTTATATTGCATGAAGAAAGAAAATACGTAATGCCTAAATGTATAGAAGTTACTATGCTGATTCGGTTGTCCGTGACTTTGCGTGAACTTGCCTCGATCAACTTCCACCAAGACCATTACCTCCCCGTACATCTAGCCATAGAATACCTTGCCTTCCTTACGACCACTATTGTATAAGTAACGTACAGTACAGTACACGGACTGGAGCGGTGGTGGTCGTCCGTAAAATGTCCGGGAGCAGTCCATTGTCCCGGCAGGAAGTGAGTTCAGGCAAGGGTGGAGAGAGGGAGTGGGGGTGGAGAGAAGGAGGGAGAGAGGGATTGGGGATGGAGAGGAGGGAGAGAGAGAGTGAAGGTGGAGAGAAGGTCCCCCCCCCCCCCCCACCTCTCGGGCGGGGGGAGAAACATGACAACGTAAGCACATGGGGATCTGCCGAGTCGATTGGCGCACACACACGGCCACAGACCCTCTTCGCCAGTTTAAGGGGACATGGGCCGTTTTTCTGGTCCCTTTTTTCCCTCGTGTTTAGCACCATTAGTTTTCAGATGTTAAGATGTTTGCCCCAATAGTTAGCCGATTTGAAGACCTTTCGTCCCATTTCTTCGTCAACATTTGTTAGACCTTTCGTGCTATTTAGGTGTCGATTTTTTCCCTGGCGAACGATAGTGAGCCTGTAATGTTGGAAGAACCGGCCTTCGGCCAGGACATTTTTCTACCGACAAATTTACAAATTAATCTAGAAGGGGGATCTAATGGATGTTTTTTTTAAATTTGATGGAGGTTTAGGGAGGAAACTAGAAAAATAATTAATACATGCAAAACTCGCCCAAAAAGTGAACCATCTCCCATTAAGAATACACCGGTGTAAGAAAGTACTGACTTGAAATCTTCCAAATTAAGAAAAAGGCTGAGTAAATTAGGCTTGCATTAGTTAGAGAGTCGAGGGGATTTGATTGAGGTATTCAAGAAAGGGGACATGAAAGATGCACTGGAGCTCAGCGATAGCAAGATAATTCGATCAAATAGTTTCAATTTTGATACACTTCATTTCAGAAAAGATATAGGAAAATACTGGTTCGGTAACAGTGATTTTACTTCTGGTCAACGGTAAATATATGTAGCTACTTGATGCAAACAGTAACAGACTAACAGTCCAAAGCTAGGACAATAGTCGATGGGTCAGATTCCAAACTCGCATCAATCGGTACGGTAGGTCTACCATCCAAGGGGGTCAAACTTTATCATAATTTTCAATAAAAGGCATTAGGGGATAGTGGCTTTGATAATCTCTTATAATCTCTAAAAAAAAATGGGGCTTAACACGAAGGAGAAAGGGAACGACCCATCTCCCAAGTAACAAGGAAACTCATTGACCAAGAATATCATAAAAAAAAAAATCTCATTGACCAAAGATACAAAACAAAACCAAAACATATCTACAAAAATAAAGGAAACAGTCTTGTTAAATATAATAGTAGCTAAAACCCCTGGTGCCGAATTCCACCTTGGTCCATGAATTACTTTGTGCAGTGTGGAAGACCGCTGTGGCATTTCCACCGGGTAGCAAGGCTTGTTTTGAAACCGAAATGAAGAATTTGGTACAGTAATGTACAGTCAATTATAAACATTCATGGACCTCTTATGATGTTTACTTACACATAAACCGTAGGCAATGCGACGAATTCATAACATTTTGATAATTTAGAATCCCCAAACATTTAAAAGCAACATCCGAAATACACATATTTAAGTAAATCACAGAATTATTATATTTTGTCCATCAACCAACTTCACTTCTAAACTCGATTAATGAAATCAACAAATATATGTGGCACTCCAAGGACTCGAACCTAGGATACTCACATCGAAATTTCGCGCACTTATGCATTACGCTATCAAGACAGGAAAGTGAAGAAGCGTTGCTGATGTGTGGGAGATGTGGGAGAGAGCAGCCAGGGAAGGAGAGGACTAGAGCGGGTGGGGGGGTGGGGGTGTAAGATGATAGGTGGGTGGTTGCTGCTATAATAGGACCTTTAATAATCTATTTTTCTGTCTTTTTTCACCTGGGAGAGAGCAGTAAGGGAAGGAGAGGACCAGGGTTAAGTGTGTGGGGGGGGGGGGGGGGGGGGGGGGGGGGGGGGGGGGGGGGTGGGGGGGGGGGGTGGAGAGAGGTTAGTTTGTTTCCTAGACCTTCATCAAGCTTAAAATTACACCCTCTTGAGCCCCTTTCAAGATATTTTTTTACATTTTTCGGTAGAAAAATGTCCCGGCCAAAGGCCGTTTCCTCTTAAATTATAGGCTCGCTATCGCTCGCCAGGAGAAATCGGCACCTAAATGGCACAAAAGGTCTTAAAGTTGACAGAAATGAGGTGAAAGTTCTTAAAATCACCAAACTAACGGGGTGAACGTCTTAAAATGTCAAAAGCAATGGGGCGAAACATGGGGGAGAAAGGGGGCAAGACAAAAGTCCCTCTGGACCCTGGAGAGGACTCCTGTGGGTGAGGGGGAGAGTGTAAGATGATAGGTGGGTGGTCGCTGCTATAATAGGGCCTTTAATACCGATACTCTATTTTTCTTTCTTTTTTCACCTGACGGAAAAATTAATCCATTACCAACTGGTTTCCTCGATACTAATTGGAAAACTATACGGCAAATACGGTATTCCTGCATCATAATATATATTAACGCCAATGTTTTATAATTAACAACACATCTATCTATCTATCTTTCTATCTATCTATTTACTCAGGCCCAATTCCCACTTTTCCTATTTATATTATATTATTATTATTATCATTATTTTTATTATTTTTTTTTTTGCTAAACATAATCTTCATTATACGGTAACCTAGTCATCAAAATAAGGACATGGTAATTTACCCTCAGCTAGAAAAAATAGACTATAGTTAGATTATATTTGCTTTATTGTATTTAATTCAGGCTTGCTTGTATACCCTGTTTTAATCTATCTCTCTCTCTCTCTCTCTCTCTCTCTCTCTCTCTCTCTCTCGTCTGGTATTATGATAGAGCAGAAAGCGCTAATGAAAGAGGAAGCTGGTGTGACGACAGGGTTTGTGGGAAGGGTTGAGGGACGAGAGAGAGAGAGAGATGATAACTTAAGACTAGAGATCAGAGAATAGAAAATTAAAATAGAGCCATTAGCCTAGAGGAAGGGAAGGAAAGAGAGAGAGAGAGAGAGAGAGAGAGAGAGAGAGAGAGAGAGAGAGAGAGAGAGAGAGAGAGAGAGAGAGAGAGAGAGATAATAGGTGATAACTTAAAACTAGTGATCAGATAATGGAAGTTGAGAATAGACCCATTAGCCTAGAGGAAGGGAAGGAGAGAGAGAGAGAGAGAGAGAGAGAGAGAGAGAGAGAGAGAGAGAGAGAGAGAGAGAGAGAGAGAGAGAGATATAATAGGTGATAACTTAAAACTAGTGATCAGATAATGGAAGTTGAGAATAGACCCATTAGCCTAGAGGAAGGGAAGGAGAGAGAGAGAGAGAGAGAGAGAGAGAGAGAGAGAGAGAGAGAGAGAGAGAGAGAGAGAGAGAGAGAGAGAGAGAGAGAGAGAGATAGGTGATAACTTAAGACTAGTGATCAGATAATGGAAGATGAGAATAGATCCATTAGGTTGGAGGAAAGGAAGGGGTAATACGGCTTCCGGTACAGAGGCTACAACCCACAAAAGAACCAAGTATTGACCTTGGATAGAACTTTAAGGGGGGATGGCCGTGTTTATTTGATCATTTATATATATTTTGTTTAGTTTCCTCCCTAGCCCTCCAGCAACCTTAAAAAAGAACACCCCCAAGACCATCCTTCAAGATTAATTTGTAAATTTTTCGATATAAAAATGTTCCGGCCGAAGGCCAGTTCCTTTTAAACTACAGGCTTGCTATCGCTCGCCAGGAAAAAGTCGACACCTAAATGACACAAAAAGTCTTAATATTGACAAATAAATGGGGCGAAAAGTCTGAAAATCACCAAACTAATGAGCCGAACGTCACAAAATCTGAAAACTAATGGGCTAAACATGAGGAAGAAGGAGGACCAGAATAACGACCCATCTAACCTTAATTGGAAAGGGGGCATGGGAAAATCTGGTAGAAATGTGAGGGCCGATGGGGCATTATACAAGGAAATTGAAGTAGTTGTACGGATAAAATCAAGAGTTGGCCGAATATCATAACAATCAGTGTGAAATCAAGAGTTGGCCGAATATCATAACAATCAGTGTGAAATCAAGAGTTGGCCGAATATCATAACAATCAGTGTGAAATCAAGAGTTGGCCGAATATCATAACAATTAGGGTGAAATCAAGAGTTGGCCGAATATCATAACAATTAGTGCGAAATCAAGAGTTGGCCGAATATCATAATAATTAGTGTGAAATCAAGAGTTGGCCGAATATCATAATAATCAGTGTGAAATCAAGAGTTGGCCGAATATCATAACAATCAGTGTGAAATCGAGACAAGGGCATCACGGTAACTTGATATTTCTACGACCAGAAACCTATAGTCTATTTTGTTTCAGCTGAGGGTAAATTGTCATGGTTCTATCTTTGTTACTCAGCTATAAGGTAGATTTTGTAGTGAAATATTATGTTAATTATGAAAACTCGGCCTTAATACGACACCCAGGCATAGTTTCATATATTTCCATTAAGTATCGATACATCAGCTACTAAGGGGATTCAAGTATAGTAATATACTCCATTCATAGTAGCTAGGCCGGCAATCATGACTCCTATATCCTCTGTAACTCACAAAGGGTTAGAGCAAATGGGCTGTAAATGTCCACACCTATTCCCTAGCTGACCCTTCCTAAAGGGTAGAAATGTTAGCTCGATTACTTCTGTCTTTTCATAGTTACAAAAGTCAATAGCCTAGTTAAGATTTCTGACTTACCTGGTTCACTTGTTGGGCGATTTTTGCATGTATTCGTTATTATTCTAATTTCCTCCGTTGACCTCCATCAAATTAAAAAAAAAAACATCCATTAGATCCCTCTTCTAGATTAATTTGTAAATTTTTCGGTAGAAAATTTTCCCGGCCGAAGGCCGATTCTTCCAACATTACAGGCTCACTATCGTTCGCCAGGGAAAAAATCGACACCTAAATAGCACGAAAGGTCTAAATATTGACGATTAAATGGGGCGAAAGGTCTTAAAATCGACTAATTAATGGGGCAAACATCTTAACATCTGAAAACTAACGGGGCTAAACATGAGGGAGAAAGTGGTCCAGAAAACCGGCCCATCCCCCCTTAATGAACAAGGTATAGTCACGGGCTATTGGAAACATGCGAGACAAAGTTATGGACAAAGGGAAGGGCGATTGTCGGCGAACTATTGATTTCCACTGTACCTGGTGGCTGGAATGAGAGCGAGAATAAAAGTGAGTTTGATAGGGATTCCCAAAACAAGACATAAAGCGTGGATGTCGAAATTGTTATGAAAGAGAATGAATGTGTGAGTATGAGATGATAAGCAAGGTGTAGGTTATACATATTATATAGATGGAAACAAAAACAATTAATCAAGAGTGTTTTTAATTCTATATTCCTAAGACGTTCCAGGCTCCACGGAACCCATCTTCCAAGCTCTAGGGTTCTGAATTTAAAGTTACGGTATCTGGAAACGAATGATAATACGTACAAGTATTTCAAACTCTCGCCTTCGTTTCTCTCAAGTTATCCACTTATATTGAAGGAGTCACAAACACAGTCTAGTATTGGGCCCTGGTTACAACTAACCTATAGACTGTATGAAGGAAGGCGAGGATATTGAGTAAACTGAAGGCTGCGTGGAAAGAAAGAAGAATGGGGTATTCTGTATGTGAGAATGTGAATTAGTTTGGGGTATGGAGGGTATGGATCATGGGTAACTTTTTTTGTTTTCTATGTGGATGAGGGAGACAAAAGGCAAAACTGCCTTTGACGAGTGCCTCCCCCAGAGTTGAAAGAGTAACAGGGCCAAAATCAATAAATGTTCGAGCTAAAATACCTGGACACACGGAGTTTGAAGCAATATGTAGCGGGGTGTGGGAGATACTGGAATGAGGCGTGTGGACGTGAGGAAATGAGATACCTGTAGATTAGCTTAGCCTGCAGCTATGAATGATATAAATTTTATTGAACAATACTGACACGATAATTAATACTTTGCAACATTGCATTTAGCCTTATGCCTCAAGTCTGTGTTTTCTCTCAATCAATATCCACTGTCTCAAATATACTACAAAGGCCTAGCCTATTGGTGTAGTGGCGCCAATAAGTCATGTCTCAGCTGTCATTACTTTTGGCTCGCTTTGTGGTGTATTAATGTCTGTCAGATGTTGAATAGGGTGGGTAAGTGTAAGAACCTGTTATCTCACTCAAAAAGAAGAAATAATGTGTAAGTATTGCCGATACCGGTACTAATTGTTGATCAAAACGTAATTGGTGAAGATACATCACTTAATGGCCGACTGTGCCATCTACTCATATAGGCGCTTGTACAGCTTAATATGCGAGTTTTTGATCAGTGGCGGTAAAAATGGTAGTCCTTAGATCTTTGGTGTATATTTATGTGCATGTAGACTATAGTTATTGAGCCGTGGGTGAGAGTGGAACATGTAGCCAGTGTGTGGAGGCAGCCATCCACAGCACCGTGACACTCAGGTCTTCATTGTTTAAAAGACAACTCCACATACCACGACACAGCTCCACATATCACTCTACTACATCCAACATAACACCACATAACAACTAGATACAACCCCCACACAAGCTAGCTACTATTTCCAATTGGGGTAGAGAAAACCTTGTTGCATTTAATGCTTCCAAACCTCAATTTATCCATCTTACTACCCGTCAGGAACCTCCAGAGGACTATCCCTTATTCTTCAACAATACAAAAATCAACCCTTTATCTTCCCTCAATGTTCTCGGTGTCTCTTTTTCTTCTGCTCTCACTTGGAAAGACCATATTACCAGTCTCGCTAATATAAGGCAGCCTCCCAGAAGCTGGGTGTGCTCAACCGCCTCAAGTAGTTCTTTACCCCTGTGCAGCTTCTTGCTCTGTACAGGGGCACAGTACGTCCTTGTATTGAGTATTGTTCACGGGTGTGGGGAGGATCCTCTCACACCGCACTCCTAGATAAAGTAGAAAGGAAAGCCTTTCGTATCATTAACTCCTGTCCACTCACCAACTCTCTGCAATCTCTCTCTTCACCGCAATGTTGCATCTCTCTCACTATTCTATCGCTACTACAATAATCAGTGTTCCTCTGAGCTTTCCCAGTGTATACCACCTCCTCTACGTAGGGTACGTAGTACCCGCCTTGCAACACAATCCCACCCCTACTCTGTGCAACTCTTCAACCCAAGAGTGAAACGCTATTCTCAGATTTTCTTCTATTCAACTGCTGAGCTCTGGAACTCTCTCCCAGAATCAGTCTTTCCCTCTTCCTATGACTTAAATTGCTTCAAACTCCGTGTGTCCAGGCATTTTAGCTCGAACGTCCCTTGATTTCGGCCCTGTCACTCTTTGAAATCTGGGGGAGGCACTCACTGCAGGCAGTTATGCCTTTTGTCTCCCTCATTGACATAAAAAAAAAAAAAAAAAAAAAACACATCCCAGTATTCACCCTACCGTACTACACCCAACATAACTAGATACAACCAGAATATGATGAAAATTACGTGGTGGTGGTGAAGGGGTTAAAGGGCATAGCGAATGTGGTCAGCTATGATGAGCTATCCTCATTATCATAAATGTGGGTGTACAGTATACCTCTTATGTGCAAAATTAGTAGTTGAGTTTCTTATAAATGTAAATATAAATAAATTAGTGTTTTGGACGGTGGTGGCGAGAGGCATTTCCGAGCACATCGTGACGTATATGAAGTTATTGGGGTACCCATAGAATAACAGAATAGATCAAAGAGTTTCAGGGGTCAGGTCAATGGCCACCATTTTGATTCTCAGTATCTCTGTTAAGTACTCCATGCTGTGAAAACAGTTACAAAGATGGACAGATATTTAATAGAGGGGTATGATAAATTGTATGAGCAGCATAAGCTTAATAATGAAATGTAGAAATAATTGCAAGCTATCGAATAATACACTGTGAAAGTGAAAATCAAGATGGAATATTTTGATACGTTGGCCGTACGCTTTTGTGCTAGAGTTGTTGTTGTTGTTGTTGTTGTTCCCCAAGCTGCCTGGCCGAACAGCCCCAAGGCCCCGAGTAAGGCCAAGGCCACAAACGAGCGCCCCCACAGAACCCTCCCTGCCGACCACAATAAAGCCTGGGTGACCGAAGCCACTCCATGGCGGGGAGCTGAGAGGGTGCGTAAACGCCCGGGAAACCAAAGCCCCACCCAGGGCCCTGTGCCCCTCAGCAATTATGAAGAGAAAGTTGAGGGGCAAAGGAATAATGTGACGCTTTAGCTTCCAATCTTGGTAGATTGGGAGGTCAATCCACGGAAGAGACGCCGTCACTTGAGATCTAGAAAATATATAAGTAAAAGGAACAGTCAGAGTAAGCTATGGGTATGGCAGAGATCGCTCAGGTCTCACTCTGATAGACCAGCCCATCGCCAGATGGGCTACATACACAACACAACACCACCACATAGGTTAACTGATTACACAACACAACCACATAGGCTAACTGCATACACAACACAACACCACCACATAGCCGAACTGCATACACAACACCATCACATAGGTTAACTACATACACAACACAACACCACCACATAGGTTAACTGCATACACAACACAACACCACCACATAGGTTAACTGCATACACAACACCACCACATAGGTTAACTGCATACACAACACAACACCACCACATAGCCTAACTGCATACACAACACCACCATAGGCTAACTGCATACACAACACCACCATAGGCTAACTGCATACACAACACCACCACATAGGTTAACTGTATACACAACACAACACCCCCACATAGGTTAACTGCATACACAACACCACCACATAGGTTAACTGCATACACAACACAACATCCCCACATAGGCTAACTGCATACACAACACAACACCACATGATAGGCTAACTCCATACACAACACAACACCACATGATAGGCTAACTGCATACACAACACGGCCCAACACATAGGCTAACTGCATACACAAAACACCACCACCACATAGGTTAACTACATACACAACACAACACAACACCACCACATAGGTTAACTACAAACACAACACCAACACATAGGTTAACTACATACACAACACCACCACATAGGCTAATTGCATACACAACACCACCACATAGGTTAACTGCATACACAACACCGCCACATAGGTTAACTGCATACACAACAGCACCACATAGGTTAACTGCATACCGTACTCAACACAACACCACCACATAGGCTAACTGCATAGCATAGGCCTACACAACACCACCACATAGGCTAACTGCATACACAACACAACACCACCACATAGGTTAACTGCATACACAACACCACCACATAGGTTAACTGCATACACAACACCACCACATAGGTTAACTGCATACACAACACAACACCACCACATAGGCTAACTGCATACACAACACAACACCACCACATAGGTTAACTGCATACCCGGTACACAACACAACACCACCACATAGGTTAACTGCATACACAACACAACACCACATGATAGGCTAACTCCATACACAACACAACACCACCACATAGGCTAACTGCATACACAACACAACACCACCACATAGGTTAACTGCATACACAACACAACACCACATGATAGGCTAACTCCATACACAACACAACACCACCACATAGGCTAACTGCATACACAACACGGCCCAACACATAGGCTAACTGCATACACACCACAGCCACATAGGTTAACTGCATACACAACACCATATGATAGGCTAACTCCATACACAACACACCACCACCACATACGCTAACTGCATACACAACACGGTCCAACACATAGTTAACTGCATACACAACACGGCCCAACATACACACCACACCACCACATAGGCTACCTGCATACACAACACAACACCATCACATAGGCTAACTGCATACACAACACACTCAACACAACACCACACAATACAACACAGAACAACATCACACAATACCACACCACACAATGCAGCACAACTCCACACAAAGAAACAAAGCCACGAGAAAAACATTGATAGAAAGACAGTGTGATAGCTCTCTGATTTAGAAAGTTTAGCCTAACTCTTTTTTTTTATAATTCATCTTATTGAAAGGAGTTTTTATGGAACTAAAATAATTTGTTCATGGACCCTTACTTGCATGAAAACTGGTAACATATTTTATTATATTATTAACCTCGGGGGCGTTATTTCCATGCTGTTATAACACTTTTGCCAAACACAGGGGTTTCTCTTGAATTTGGTATCACGAATTACGAGGAAATTATTACGACTAAGTGGATAAGCACGGGAAACATTGAGATATGCCCGAGGGAGTAGAAATAAGTAAATTACAAAGAATGGGAGCGGACCGGGAGTGAGAATGAAAGTAAACACTAATAAGAAAAACAATCATAGGAAAAGTTACTTACGTAGAGAAATTGAAAGTGGCAAATTTGTGATAATAATGTGCTGTAGGTTAAAATACTGACGCTTCTTTCCTTTACCAGTGCCTATATTGGCTAACCCAACATCAACTAACCAATCATCGGAGAAGTTACTGACGTAGAGAAATTGAAAGTGGTGAATTTGTGATAATAATGCACTGTAGGTTATACAGTATATAATCAGATATACTGTACATATATATACACTGGCGCTTCTTTCCTTTCTCAGTGCCTATATTGGCTAACTCAACATCAAATAGCTATTAGACTACAATTAAATTTACTGCCGGTACCATGTTGAAGTTTGATTAAGATAATTTGACTAAGCTTTATAGAACAATTAATAACATTAATAATACAAACAACCTTCAGCAAAATTATTTAATTTATCGCCAGCTGGAAAAAACAGACTATAGGTACGGTACCGGTACCCTTCTCTCCAATCCTTTATAAACCCTTTCATGTAAAGTTAGAATGACCACAGGCCTCCTCCTCCACCTACTTGGTGTGGCAGGCGGGTGTCGTGTGTCTGAAGTAGTGCCTGAGGAAGTGACTCTCGGCTTACTATTTGTTCTACACTTGGGGTGCGATGCCTCCCTTCCTTCCTCATCAGTCCGTGTACGGTACCTTACTAGCTAAATACTGGTATTATTTATTATTATAATTATACTTTCATTACCATTACTATTATTACTATAAGTAGCAGTAGTAATAATAGTAAATAAAATAGTAGTAGGGAAATAGGCCTAGTAGAATTATAAAGTACAGTACCGGTATATACATTATGATGTGTCTAGAAAATATATTGCAAACCCTAGACGGTTATAACTCAGTGATGGCTGGAGCAAATGGACTGTATGTTTCCACGCCTATTTATTGGCTTACTCTCCCCTAATGGTAGACATGTCAGATCAATTGCTCAAGTACTTGTTGAACTATGAGAGGCTGTGGTTCCAGATTTCTAGACTCTTTATAATCAATAGAATATAGTTGTGACTAAGAAGGGAAATAGGATACCGGTAGATCTTGGAATGGACAACACTGACAAAAACATGGGTGTGGAAAGGGTAATTAAAGTCCATAGTATTATACACCCTTATAAAGGTACCGGTACGGTTTTTTGTTTGTCACAGCCATTTAACGTTAGGATAAAAAGGTAAATTACTATCAATAGGCCTACTCTACATAGTACCGGTATGTATATATATATATATATATATATATATATATATATATATATATATATATATATATATATATATATATATATATATATATATATATATATATATATATATATATATATATATATATATATATATGTGTGTGTATATCTTTTAATAACCTTGTTATACCCTATGATTGTTTTCAGTAGCCTATAGGATGTTAGCATGGGGTAGTGAACACAAGAGAGTAAAATATGCGATGTCTGTAATCTGAGTTTAATCCTTTCAGTAGTCGAGGACGCCTTTTCAATTTCTCCTAGCAAAAATTTAAAGATTTTACTGTGGTTTGGAAATCCCTCTTGGAGACTAAAGGTTAAAAACTACCTCGACTAGGCCTAACCCTCTGACTCCCATTTCTTCTTATACTAAATAAAATCGCCTGTTAATAGCAAGATTATAAAGTAGAAACACGGTCTCATATCTAGAAAAGGTTACCCGGTAATATCCAACACGAGGGAAGCGAAAAGAAAAGACGGCAAGGGTAGGAATGCCAAAATATAAATGAGATGTCACGGGGTAGTGAGTCACCTTTTCACACCAAACCCAAGTCATTCGCATTACCGTACTATCCAGTTTACCATTTCTGAGCTGATCACTGCAATCTCTTACACTAACCTATACCCCTGTTACCCAATGTTTACCTACATATTTTCTAAAGCGGTATAATATTATATTATATTTGTGGTACATAAATGATGAACAGGTAAATTAATAAATAAGATGCGGTAACAACCGTCTATGTATCCTAATACCGGTATGTCTTACTTATTATTAAATATTATTAAGTCATTTTGTAAACATACATATTTTTCTGGAACCGTAGAATCCGTAGCTTACTGCATAGACCTAGGCCTAACAGATATTTTATCACAAAGTTATAGCTACATCAAATGACAGTCATTAGGTCCTATAATTCGAGGAAAGAGAACCAAAGATAAGACGAAACGGAAAGAGATGAGAAAATACTTGGTGACTAACAATTAAGGGAACAGGAGAGAAAACAAATATTAATACGGTGCGGTATTGATACAATGGATCAGACAATATCACAAGGCTTACCCCACGAAGTTAATCCCACACCACATAAACAAAATCCAAGTCTGAAAAGCTGAGAATCCATTACACACTCGTTGTTATTCTACGCAGACCTTCCCACGTCGTCAAGAACCTGGTGATAGGTGAGGTCAGGTCAAGGAAGAGAGAGTGAGGTCACAGTCAACAGGAGGGGAGGTAACAGGACATAGCTAGAGGGAAGTGGTGCAGATAGGGTCTCTGTATAAACAACACGGGATAATTTAGGGCGAGGTAGAGTAAGTAGGACTATTATCTGCATAAACAAAATATGACAGGTTAGAGGAGTGTAGATGGTCCATGTATAGGCTATGCTTAAAGGGGCGGGGTACAGCTAAGTTCAGAGTTATGGTTCGATACTATAAAGATAACACATGATAAGTAAAAGCTACGTAGGTAGGCCTACCGATAGTCATTGTAAACACTCAATAACTGTAAATAAATTTAATAAGTGACAATGAGTTACCGGTACCGTACTTGAGAAGTGAGTACGGATTCACATGGAGAGACAGACAGCCAAATGAGGAAGTGCGAAAGCAATGTGGTGTGGATGTGGTGGAGAATATAAATAGGAACACCTAGGAGTGGTTCGGTCACGTGGAGCATTATGGACAGTGAGGTGGCAGGAGGAGCGCCGACAGATGACTTAGATTCTTAGAAGCATCGACATTATTTATTAGTTAATTTCGTGGCTACCCGCTCGGAGATTATGCATTGGATTAGGGCCTCTGGCTATAGATAGAAAGATAGAATATTCTGAATTCGTGACCTTGACTATGTAAAAGTACCGGTACTCCGGTAAATTCGTTCGTGTGACACTAGCATGAGGTTCCAAAATTCCGTGCTAATGGGAAAATGACCAAGACCCCGAGGTTAGTTTCACCGACATTATCAATTTTTTAGGAAATTACTGCAAATTAAAGTTATTTATGACTTGACATGTCCAGTCCAGCTATTCATATCTGTAACAAGTTGCTTGTGCGTAGCCTAGGTATTAATGCAAAAATATTAGCTATACTGCATATTCATCTATATATTATTATATATATAGGATCCTTATTGTCTATAGTACACTGCTGTTCACAATATTTCGTGAACACTAAGTTGAATAATTAAGGCATGTGACCTACCGGTATGTCCTGAATCAAGGAAGATATAATGTCTACCTATTTGAGCTTATGGCTACCAATTACCAGTACCATAGCCTATAAGGTTTAACGTAGGTAAGTATTATTATAGGTACTAGCTGAGGTACGCGGCGCTGCCCAGGGGGAAATCGAAGCATGGGCACCCGTCGACTTCAATATACATACCGGTACCGGATATTTTATTGTAAATGCAAATACATATATACTACGAGCAAACAGTCAACATTATAATCCTATAAACCACCCGTCGACTTCAATATACATACCGGTACCGGATATTTGTTTGTAAATGCAAATATATATAATTACTACCGTACGAGCAAACAGTCAACATTATAATCCTCGCCATAGGCCATTTACCCACCGATACAGATTTACTTTATAGAAGTCGGTGTAAAGTACGGTACCGGTAGCCTACAGTACAGTAGTTTATATAATTATACAGGTAGGCTACAGTATATTATATATATCAATATATACAGTATATACCAAGGGTAAAATCATCTGTCTTTCATTCTGGTTCAATCACATATTCTGGGTTGGGTGTATTAAATTTAGTTACATGGTTACATAATGTGATAGTCTATTAGGTTAACGGTAGCGGTACATAAAATACGGACCAAAGAGCAATCATAGCCTATCAGTCTCAAGTAAAAGAAATGTACTGGTATGGTACCGGTACCATACATCAAGTAATTATATACCGTACCCTCAACACCTAAATGGCTACGCTCTGACAAAGACATGCGGAAGCTTTACAAGGAGACAAAGCCGTGACGAGGACAAAGTGAGATAATTATCATATTGGCCCGACTGATGATAATGACATGCAGATTCAGGCGCTTTGTTTACATCATCAACAACAAATCACTATAACACAGTATATATGTGTTATTCATTTCAAGCTATAGTTCATGGGACAGGGTGAAAAACAGTTCGGAAAATATTAAGGAAACCACCCACCAATTATTTTCATTATTTTTTTTTTAGTTTTAGTTTATTTGCATCAATATATAGTGATTGGCATTAGTTTCAACCTCCGCAAAAATCGTTTTCCCCTTTATCCAACGATCTTAACACACGGCGCCTGATAGTGGGGAGGGCTATGAAGATCAGGGAAAATGTGGGGTTAAATACATAAAAAGGCGATATAAGGGTTTTTATGATGAAAGTTGGCTCGGGTTTTGTTGTTTTTCAACTTGAGAAAACTCCAAAATGAAAAAACCCGAGCCAAGTTTTGGCAAAAGTTGGCTCGGATTTTAAGATTTTTCAGCTGCATAAAAGACAGTAAGTGCAAAAAAGAAGTTGGCTCGGGTTTTCTTGTTTTTCAACTTAAGAAAACCCCAAAATGAAAAAAAACAGTCATGTTTTGGCAAAAGTTGGCTCGGATTGGACAATTGTTAGGCTTCATAAAAGCTGAAAATGTAGAAAATGCCAGCAAACTCTTCGCCATTGGATACAGGATGGGGTGTGGGAGAGCTTTGCCCCCCCCCCCCCCCCATCCCCGTGATTAATTGAAATCATCATCTATGTTGACCGATAGTGGGGAGGGCTATGAAGATCAGGGAAATTGTGGGGTAAAAGCTGAAAATAAAGAAAAATATTGAAGAACTTATTCCAAAAACCCAGTAAGCTAATTATCCATTATCCAACAATTAAGCTACATTAAAGATATTAGCCTAACCTGCCAACCTTACCTAACCTAACCTAGTATTATGAGTGGGGGCTGCCGCCCCCACACCCCCGCTGGTTGGATGGTACATGGGATAGAAAATGAACTTACCCAGTAAGCTCATTATCCATTATCCAACAATTAAGCAACATTAAAGATTTTAGCCTAACCTACCAACCTTACCTAACCTAACTTAGTATTAAGGGTGGGGGCTGCCGCCCCCACACCCCCGCTGGTTGGATGGTACATGGGATAGAAAATTAACTTACCCAATAAGCTCATTATCCATTATCCAACAATTAAGCAACATTAAAGATTTTACCCTAACCTACCAACCTTACCTAACCTAACTTAGTATTATGGGTGGGGGCTGCTGCCCCCACACCCCCGCTGGTTGGATAGTACATTGGATAGAAAATTAGGTCAATTCCTAGTGTTAATTAGACTGAAATGCAGGGAGAAAGAGGTCCCCGAGTTCCCCCCCCCCCCCCATCCCCGTGATTAATTGAAATCATCATCTATGTTGCCCGATAGTGGGGAGGGCTATGAAGATCAGGGAAATTGTGGGGTAAAAGATGAAAATAAAGACAAATATTGAAGAACTTATTCCAAAAACCCAGTAAGCTAATTATCCATTATCCAACAATTAAGCTACATTAAAGATATTAGCCTAACCTGCCAACCTTACCTAACCTAACCTAGTATTATGAGTGGGGGCTGCCGCCCCCACACCCCCGCTGGTTGGATGGTACATGGGATAGAAAATGAACTTACCCAGTAAGCTCATTATCCATTATCCAACAATTAAGCAACATTAAAGATTTAGCCTAACCTACCAACCTTACCTAACCTAACTTAGTATTATGGGTGGGGGCTGCCGCCCCCACACCCCCGCTGGTTGGATGGTACATGGGATAGAAAATGAACTTACCCAGTAAGCTCATTATCCAACAATTAAGCAACATTAAAGATTTTAGCCTAACCTACCAACCTTACCTAACCTAGCATAATGGGTGGGGGCTGCCGCCCCCACACCCCCGCTGGTTGGATAGTACATTGGATAGAAAATTAGGTCAATTCCTATTGTTAATTAGACTGAAATGCAGGGAGAAAGAGGTCCCCGAGTCGTGTTGTGTGCCGTCTATGTTTTTTACAGTAGCTATAATTGCTTTAATGCATTTCCGCCGCTACTGACATATATAGGAATGAAGTCATAGAAATTGATGGGTGCGCTGTGTAAGTAACGCTAGAATAATACCGAAAAAACACTATAGGTGCAAATAAACTTTATATAAATTTTTACATCTATAATAATAAAAATAACCAACCTTATGTAACAAAGGGACAGTGACGGCGTGTTCTGGACTTCTCGTAATAATGGTGTGTACACCGCCAGTGATCTTTATCTGGCCGGTAATGGCAAGGATGTCCACACATAGGACACTCAACACTTGTAGGCAATATACCGTGGTCTGTAAGTATCTTAAGGGCTGCCTGGTTGTTTTGAGAAATTTGTATAATTATTGTTCAGGGGTAAGTGCACAACCACTACAGACACTGGCCATCCTGCAACTGACATTTAAAACCATGCTGCCTGTCGGTGGGCTGGAGTTCAATGCACTCATTGGCTGACTAAAATGACGTAATTGTCCATATATTGATCCATGATTGGGTGACTCCTTCAATACCGTGACGTATGGTGACGTATACAAAAAAATAACCAATAATATGGCAGAAACATAGTGACGTGTTGATCATTAGTTCACATAGAGAAAGGCAGAGGGCGTTATATTCGAATATTTACGATAAAAGCGCTCCTCAATTATAGTATCAACATGGCTGACCTAGCGGGGTGGCGTCTGTGGGAAGCCCTGGACAAATATCGTTACAGGTTCTAGGTTCTGTATCTCCCTTAATAGAATTTTTCGAGGGTTGACACTTATTTTAACATGGAGTATAGGTTATATTACATCCTAAATGAAATGTTAAAACTTTGTGAAAATTCTTGGGTTGTTTATATAATAGAAGTTACTGTGGGACACGTAATATGTTGAAGGGGGAGCTCTGCCCCCTCTAAACACCCGTCACTTATGTCATCATAATCTGTTGTACTTCATAGGGGGTCCAATTAAGGAGAAAGTTAATTAACAGACGAAATTAGGCCGCAAATTACAATAACATAGCGGGCCGCCGTTTATGGGAGACTTTTTACACATCATTTTCAATGTTAATTTTCTCCCTTAATCGATTTTTCCCAATTATCAAACTTACATAAAAATGAAGTACAGTTTATAGGGATTCCAACATGCATTTCAAAATTGTCATGAACATTGGTGGGTGGTTTGCTTAATATATACCAACAGTTCCAACAGATAGGTTTTATAGCTACAATTACTATTTACAGTATAATGTTCAGGGTGTCAAACCGGAGCAATTTTGTTTGAAGACTTGACTGAATAGGCCTATGAGAAGGAATACAAAACAAATAACAATGAATGGCAATGCTTTGGGTATTTTATAATTTACAAAGACATAATTTTAACAAGAACCCGTAATTTTATCTTTACACATAGCCTACAAAAACAGACTAAACATGATGGACTCTGCTTTCGTTTGACACCCTGACTACAGTAGATGGCACTTTATTTATTGCTGTAGAGATATTGTGTTGATATGATTGGATATTGAGTTCCCATATCACTTTATAGCTTTTAATTGGAGAATGTGCTGCCATTTTGACTTGCGTATAATTATGGGACCGATTGGTGTGATTTCGGGATCTGTGTCATCGACTATTACTCTTGTACCATTTGTATGTGTACATACCTTTGGATACCTTTGGATGTGTTCGCCGCTCCTCTAGCGGCACCAAGGAGCGCGACACCCCTCGTTGTGGGTGGTGATTTGGTGCAGTAGACTGTTTGAAGCGACAGCTCGCTCCCTTGCGAGGATGGGCTCGTCTGGCACTTTTTGCAGTTCGACATCTAGGGCTCTCTTGAAGTTGCCTAACGAGATGTCCCTCATGTCTCTTACTCGCCGTGGGAGTTTGTTGAAGAGACGTGGGCCTCTGTGTGATAACCAGCCCTCTCGCAGAGAGCCCATAGCACCCCTGTTATTCATACGGGGGATTTCGCATTCCCAGCCTCTCCTATCACTGAATTTCATGACTATCGGAGTATGTAAGTTTGGTACTAAACCCTCTGCGATTTTCCATGTGTATATTATTAGGTAACGTTCTCTTCTACGTTCCAGTGAGTACAGATTCAGTGCTCTTAAACGCTCCCAATAGTGTAGATGTGTTATCGAACTTATATGCGAAGTGAAATTTCTTTGTACACTCTCTACGTCATTTATTTCACCTGCTTTGTATGGGGATGTTAATACGCTACAGTATTCAAGCCGCGGTAGCACTAGAGATTTGAAGAGCGTTATCATAGGCAATTCACCGCGTATTTTAAAAGTACGCAGAATCCAACCCGTTAGACGTTTCGCAGCCGCCACTTTGACCTGGTTATGTACTTTGAGACCCATATTTTCAGACATTAATACCCCAAGGTCTTTCACACTGTCTTTCCGTTCTATTATGTGGTTAGATTCTGTTAAGTAATTTGTAATTTCTTTAACACCATTATTATCTCCGTACCGTATTAATTGGAATTTTTCCTCATTGAATTGCATGTTGTTTTCCCTGGTCCACTGGAACACTACATTCATGTCTTCCTGCAGTCGCCCCGTGTCCTCTTGTGTGTTTACTATCTTGCTTAATTTTGTGTCATCAGCAAAAGACGACACCGTACTGTGTCTGGTGTTGGTATCTATGTCGCAAATTAGTATGAGGAACAGAAGGGGCGCTAGCACTGTTCCTTGGGGCACTGAGCTTTTGACATCCGAAGGCTCAGAAGTGACTTGGTTTACTGCTACCGATTGTTTTCGGTTTACGAGGAAATTGTATATCCACCGTCCGATTTTCCCAGTTATACCTTTTGCTTTCAGTTTGTGGGCTATTATACCATGGTCACATTTATCAAATGCCTTAGCAAAATCGGTGTAAATGACATCCACGTTTTTCTTTTCTTCTAGCGCTTTAAGAATTTTGTCATAGTGTTCCAAAAGTTGTGAGACATGATCTTCCCGCTCTGAACCCATGTTGACCGGTGTTGTGTAGTTCATTTGCCTCCATGAATGTTGAAATTTTGCTTCGCAGGACTCGCTCGAAAACTTTAATGATGTGAGAGGTTAGAGCTACCGGGCGGTAGTGTTTTACTCCCTCCTTTATTCAGTGGGGCAATTATTGCGTTTTTCAACCTATCTGGTATGTCACCAGTGTCTAGACTCCTTCTCCACATTATAGCCAGGGGTTTTGAGAGGTTTTCCTTACATTTTTTCATTAGGATCGAATTCCATGAGTCCGGGCCTGGTGCCGAGTGGGATGGCATGTTGGAAATGGCCTCTTCTATGTCTTTTGGACCGAAATCAATATCCAGCATCTGAGGGGTTTCCGTGGGGGAGGTTTCCATGAAAAATATATTTTGGTCTCTGATGACTTTACAGGTAATGTACTTTACAAATCGAAAACTTAAAGGTAATTTACTGTATGTTCTATTGGGAATTGCAAATAGGCTAATTGGGCTACAACAGAAACAAAGAAATAAAACAAATTGTATGCCATGCGTAGGATGAAAAGGGCTGAGAAAATAAATGTGAGAGGGTTAACTCCTTGAAGATTAGGACTTGTCTTGACAGTTTATTCTGGCTATTAGTAGACGATTTCATTCAGCTTTATTAAGAACTTGTGGGAACTAGAGCATTAATTGAGATTGTTTTTACCCCTTTGATTCCGACTGATATTTTCTAAATTGCACCATCGTTTAATAACCAAAATAAATTGCAAAAATGCGCCATCAAATACTGAATGAGTTAGAATGGTAATGCACCGTACTGAATAAAGATGCAGTGTTACAAAATGGTGCCGAGTGCAAATTAACAACGTACACTGAAATTATGTAACAATATATTAAGGTAAGACTTGAATGGCAGGTGCCGTAGTATTATTTAAGGACGATAATTAAGATTCTTCTCATTTGCTCAGTACCGATACATAGCCTAATATAATAAGTGGGTGTTACTGAGCTAAACTTCAAGTTGGTATAAACTCGTGGCTCATAAGAATATTGAACTCTATTGCAAGATTAAATTATAGAAATCGATGTTCATAAGCAGCATGGGTTATGGACTAACGTAAGCAAAAATATGTACACTCGGTCAAAGAAGTATCTGCACCCCTATGCTGATAATCTGGTGTGTACATCTCGGTACCGTAGGTTTGGCTCTTCTGCCTACAACTATATCCATGTGTCAGAGACGATCAGCATAGGGGTACAGATACTTCTTTGACCGAGTGTACGGTAGCTCTAATATTGGTAAGATGCCATGCGTTTATGATTCGTAGGCTACTAATAGTTATCAACTAGACTAGCCTATATATCTATTAAGCAATGTTATCTGTTCCTAATGATTAAATTATGCCCATTCATTTACGATATATATATATATATATATATATATATATATATATATATATATATATATATACCGGTATATATATATATATATATATTTTAATTATATACCGGTAGGCTTATCCAACCTTTTATCTTGCTTAGAAGTACCAGTAGTTTTTGTATAACCAACTTGTATGTCTCCTATACCTAAACAATACCGTGCATCATCATCTTCGGACTTAGGAGACCAAATCGTCAACCAATAATTTCCTCCAGAAACTACAAACGAGCCTAACATAAAAATTTACCGTGAAACCCAGCGACTTGCGCATGAATCAAGACAGAGTCACACAAGAACTAATTCCAGCAAATTTCGATTGACAATTATTTTTGGGCAACATTTCGGGAATATTTAGCACTGGTATTGGCAACGAGACTAAAGGCAAATTTTTCCATTAGTCCGAAATCATACAAAGACTTAATTCAGAAGCTACCAAACCAGAATTGCCGTAACAAAATGCATGGAAAAAATCCCTCTTGTGACTCCCCCTTCTACTCACAATGGGGGTGGAGGCAGAGGGAACCAAAGCAAGGCACGGGACAATGAAGGAGAAATTGCAAACTTTTCCCTCGACATTTCAAGACGTCTTCAGCGAGAATGACAGGAGGTTAAAAGGTCTCTTGTCGCTCTGCAAAAGACCTGTTCTTCCTTATGTGCCCTTTCCATAGTGTTTTCATGTACAGTCAGTCATTAAAATTTGTGGAACTCGGATGTATTTCTATTGCTTTTAAGAGACAATGAATACAAAAAGTTAAATCAAAGACAAAAACAAAAAAGGTCCATGTGCCTAAAGGCATCCTCCATTCATGTGTTGTTTGTTTGGATTTAAACTGGTGTAGGTTGTAAATTTGTGGAAAGCAACGCCAAAGAAGTGAATTCCAGAGAGTGTGAATTCAAGGACGTTTCCAGAAATTCCAGCTGCCCTAGTTCTGCGGGGAAAGATGTGAAGAGCTGGTAGCCTACAATTGAAACAAGTTCCTCAGAAAATTTACCATAAAATGCAAGGGATGCAACATCTTTCTATGAATAAAGGAGGAAGATCCTGCGTTATTACAGGATTATTGATTAATCTTTAATGGTGTCCAAATGCCTCAATGCAACCACTCCACAAGGGTGAATAGTATTATAACCAGTCGGGTATATTCATGTAAGTAGTGTGTACTATTAAAACACATATATATATATATATATATATATATATATATATATATATATATATATATATATATATATACATATGTTGTATCCAACGGCAAACGGTTATGGCCAAATAGTTATTTTTCGCGAGTGAAGGGACGTGTTTTTAGATTGTTGTTTAATGGGTAAATATGCATTTACACCTATTTTCACACATCAAAACACCCTTACACAACTCTAAACTAGATCAAAACAATCGAAACTATTTTTTAGCAATTTAATTACATCATCTTTAAATTGACCCCGGTAACTACATCCATCCCCAAATTAATAAATATGTATCGATCACAAATGTGCGATTCATTATTAGTGCTCACGACAGTACCTAGCATAGGCTAGTCTATTCGTATAGGGATAATGCCCTGATAGAGAGAGAGAGAATCAAGGGGGGGCAGGAAGTGAGGAAACCAGACTAATGCCCGCCAACAAAAGATTCGCTTGGTGGAAAATTCTTCGCCCACCCGACCAGAAAGATGGTCTATTAAAGTTATTTCACTGATTATACTCTCCTGGGCTGTTGTGGCTTCTGTGTGTCCATTTTCTATCCGTGTGTGTATCCCAAGTAGCCTATAACTTTCTTAAATGGTATTGGTCATCTGGCTTAATTATTGATAACGCTAGGCCTATGTAGTTTTTGTTTTGTTTAGTATGATAATCTCATGATTGTTTATGCATGTTACTGTAGTATATTTTCTCCACTCCCGTAACTTAGCTCATAAACTTGTCGGTCTAAGCAGTGCTAAAGTTGAAGTTGTTGATATAGCCGCCCTAGTCATCTGACATCTAAGATTCACCATACAAAATACATAGGCCCACTGTATTTTCCGTCTAATATTCTCATACATGTTTATTTATTAGTTGAAGCCTAATATATATTTATGTAACGGTATGTAATCACGGTCATTATCCATCACCAATTAATTGTGAAGCCTCGAAAAACATAAAAGAACCTCCTCGCTTGGTGGGCTTCCCAAACCTCACATAGGCCTAGTGAGGATGGGTCGACACACTGCTGATACGACAGATAAAAGTATGTAGATTGCCTAATAAGCAGGGGACTGTAGGATGGATGAATATTGGAGAATTCGCCCGGATGGATGGCGCTTATTCGTAAGCACTAATAGGCCTAGCTACGCACCCATTTCCAAGATCACAACAAATTTACAATGATATTGTATTTTCCATATCAATCTGTATGGAATACTCGCAAACGACATTAGGCCTAGGGCCTAGCCTGCCTAGGATATACAATGTGACTGTAGGCCTAATTATAAGCCAGATGCTCCAGAAATCAGAATTCGCTTTTAAAGGTTAAAATACCGATGAAAAGGTAAGACCTCCGAAACTATCATTGTCATATGAATGGATGATTAGGTGTATCCTTTTAAGTATATACTCATACTTGTACTTCCTATATTAGGCTAGGTACAATACCACTTCCTTCCATTACACAGGGTGTAAAACTAGGTCGATTATCGTAATGCTACTCAACTTTACTTTACAATTAGTGCTACCCATAACAGAAAATATTCGTTCGTTAAATTGACGGTTAATTAATCGATAGGCTATCAATTAGGCTACTCAGATAATAAGATTAGCCTAGGCCTATCTGAAAAGACTGAATAGTATTAACACAAACTAGCCTAGACCTACACAAAATGTAATTAGGCCCTAGGCCTGACTGACAGTTACAAAGTACCGTGCAGGATAACATTCAAGACCTCTTTCGCCGCCTTATTAGAAATAATTTATTAGGGAAAATAGGGACCAATAGACTCGCCATATTTTTCTCATTATAGTCCGCATGGAGGAATTTCGTTATCGACACTTGACAAAACCCGATTACACCGAAAAATAACACGAAAATAATGTCCCGAACGTAAACAAAGCATTGCACCCAATG
Source organism: Paralithodes platypus (assembly GCA_032716605.1). NCBI lineage: Eukaryota > Metazoa > Arthropoda > Malacostraca > Decapoda > Lithodidae > Paralithodes > Paralithodes platypus. The sequence goes on from CM064486.1 coordinate 42,554,659, forward strand.
AATCCTTCGACCTGGGTCCTCTTCTTGTTTTGAAAGATGCGGTGAGTGCGATTCACCCAATAAATGGCTTGAACGTTACTCACAAAAACGATATTATATTATATTATATTAGGGTTAGGTTAGGTTAATCTAATCTAATATAATATTTGTACATTTTGGAAGCGTGCATGGCCTCCCCACAATTTTCGGTTCAATGTTATTTTAATACCACGAATTTTGTTGATATATTTGAAGATAAATATTGAATCTATATGCTCTAAAGATCATAAGAAAATTTGTTTTAACCCTCGGCAAAACCTAATAAAAAAGTATGGTACTAACATTTATTTTTCGTAACACGGTTGTCAATACGGTACTTCCTGTTATCGGCAGCTCTAAAGATCATATGAAAATGTGTTAAACCCTCGGAAAAACCTAATATAAAAGTATGCTACTAAAACTTAATTTTCGTAACAAGGTTGTCAATACGGTACTTTCCCGTTATCAATGTACAATCAAAGCTGAACATTGCAGAGTAAACACCGTAGACTTCATCGACTTTCTTTCACCTTCGTATAATCGACAGCCATTTTTTATTTTTTATTTACTAAGGGATTAGTACTCAACCAGCGGGGGTGTGGGGGCGGCAACCCCCACCCATAATACTAGGTTAGGTTAGGTAAGGTTGATAAGTTAGGCTAATGTCTTTTCAAATCACTATCTGGGTCATGTCTCAACATCGATCGATAGGCCTAATGGGGAAAATAGGTTTTCCCGAGATTTCTAATTAATTACAAACACTCTAGGCCTATATTGATGCAAATGAACAATTTTTTTTTATAAAAAAAAACTCGGAAAATTCGTGGTATTAAAATAACATATTTCCCAATTTTCCTTACCTACTGTAAAAGCGCGATTCACCCAATAAATGGCGCCATTTGACGGAGTATCTTCAGATTAATGAATAATGGGTAAGTTAATGCAAATCCTCCACTCAAACCATGATAAACAACAATTAAACACTATATTCCCTGGAAAAAAATATAAAGAAACTTGGTAAATAAGGCGGCTCTAGCTGTCTTGAATGTTACCCAGTGCAGTACGGTATTATTGCCGTTTCAGTGCCACAGCCGGCAAGATGTCGCCATCATGGGCATTCATGGCAGCCAATTGTCTAAATGGCCACCATCCCATCTAGGCTAGACCTAGGCTACTCTTCGATATAATTGAAATATAATTGAACCGTCGCATTTTAGTATTTTCAACATTAGCCTAACCTAACTTAACTTAACCTAAGCGACGGTCTAAACCCAGCTCACGTTCCGTTTATGGGTGCACGACGGTCTAAACCCAGCTTACGTTCCCTGTTTATGGGTACGCGACGGTCTAAACCCAACTCACGTTCCCTGTTTAGTTTTCGGGTAGCATTCAAGGAGACTACATCAGGACTCTTCTTCTTGTTACCTCTGACCGGGTATAAGCTATCCTAGTGTTTACTAGCCTATACCCCTTTGAAAGGACATTAGAACCTAACAACCTTACCTAACCTATCCTAGAATTATGGGTGGGGGGCTGTCGCTCCCACACCCCCGCTATTAGACATCTTTGACAGATTTTTGGTATTTTACTGTGAAAAGTGTATTTTTTCAATTTGTCAATAACGAAAATCCTCCATGCGGACTATATGGCGAATCTGTTGGTGCCTATTTTCCCTAATAAATTGTTTCGGAAAAATGTTATTTTAATACCACGAATTTTCAGAGTGTTTTTTATAAACAAAATTGGTAATTTGCATCAATATATAGTGTTTGTAATTAATTAGATATCTCGGGAAAACCTATTTTCCCCATTAGGCCTATCGATCGATGTTGAGACACGCTCGCTCCCCATAGTGATTTGAAAAGACATTAGCCTAACCTAACAACCTTACCTAACCTAACCTAGTATTATGGGTGGGGGCTGCCGCCCCCACACCCCCGCTGGTTGAGTACTAATCCCTAATAAAAAAAAAAAAAAAAAAATTGAGTCGATTATACAAAGTTGAAAAAAGTCGATGAAGTCTATGGTGTTTACTCTGCAATCTTCAGCTTTGATTGTACATTGATAACGGGAAAGTGCCGTATTGACAACCTTGTTACGAAAATTAAATTTTAGTACCATACTTTTATATTAGGCTTTTACGAGGGTTTAACACATTTTCATATGCTCTTTAGAGCTATCGATGACTGAAAGTACCGTATTGACAACCTTGTTACGAAAAATAAATTTTAGTACCATACTTTTTTATTAGGTTTTGCCGAGGGTTAAAACAAATTTTATTATGATCTTTAGAGCATATAGATGCAATATTTATCTTCAAATATATCAACAAAATTCGTGGTATTAAAATAACATTGAACCATTGTTTCTAATAAGGCGGATGTAGTGTCCTTGAATATTATCCAGGAAAATAGTGCTACTCAATTCAGAGTTATTTGCTGCCATTACAAAATGTCATTAGAATTCTAATGGGACCTTTAATCATAGGGTTATGCTGGTTGTAAGCCAATATATGGTTACCTTATTACTGTCTTGCCTAAGCACACACACCATGTCCATGACATAGCCTACACATAACTTGTCAAATAACTAGGCCTATTCTGGACATTATCTCTCGCAACACGTTGCATAACTTTTTGGGAAAATATTCGAGTCCACCCTGGCACCCTCTACCCTAACCTAGTACTGATTTTGTGTGATGGCATTAGCTATAACTTACATTTTCTTACTTGAGTATCTTGTCTAAAACAGTAACAATATGCAGTAAATCGCTGAAAAAGTACAAATATGGAAGAACCGCAAAATCCAATTGACCTGACTTACCAATTAGAAGAGACGTGACGGACGTGACGGACCAGAAACAATCATACTTCAGTACGTCACCTAATACACGTGAACTTCACTACGACCACAAAACACCAACATTATGGGGAACAGTCCAGTTTTAGTATGATTATGTCACTCACTGTCGTACTTAGTCAAAAGCATATAGTCCTACTGGATGTAACTAGAGATGTCACCGTTATCACCGTAAGCACTGTAACAAATTCGTACACCCTCCCTCGTTACTGTCCACACGTCAACTGAGGGATGATCTTTTGAAGGGAAGGATTCAGCACCTGGTTGATGGGAGGGGCCTGGGAGGTTGAGGGCGGGGCTTATCAGTCTCCCACGCTCCACTCCGCCAATCGAATCCTATTTCCACAATTTTCTATTTTTTCACCCATGGCTACCGTGGTGTGCTTCTCAGGAACGCACATCCTGTGTGTATACATGCATTATTCCTTATTATTGGGGTTTAAAAATTCATTTTTGTCTATGCCTGATGAATTAATACCAAAACAATCACAAACCCGGACATCCGGTGTCGCCGTAGAACTTAAAATAAAGTGAGAATGACTGTGAGATACTGGATTTATTTACAATTAATAGGCTACTCTAAGCATTATCAAAAGTTTCATCAAATAGTGTGTAGTTTTACATTCCATTGTCGTATGTTTTGTGTCTCAAAATACAGTAAATGTAGGCTATAAGTAGATCTAGTCATAGTAAATTATTATAGACAATATTACATAATACACATTGGACATTACATATACACATCCCTGCACATAGCCTACAGTATACTGTACAGTGCATATCCATAAGCAATTTTACAAAAACTTTACAATTCCTGTAACCCCTTCTGTACCGGCGCCGTTCTTTTATCTTTATTCTGGCTACTTTTAGACGATTTAATTCAGCTTAAGAAGGGCCTCAATTAACAGGCTTCGAACTATCATGCTTAACTCTTCTTACTATCAGAGATCCTTCGTAAACTGCGCAAAATCGTCTAAATATAGCTAGATAGAATGAAAAAGACGTCGCCGGCATATCTCGCATATGTATAGCAATATAACATTGCTGCACCAAAATATTTAAGGATTATGACGCGTTTAGGCAGTTTATTTTGGAAATAAATAGACGATTCTATACAGATTAGGAAGGCTGTGGGAATTAAAAGGGTAAAGAGGATCTCAGTGAACCCTTTTCACTTGCATATAGGTTACCATTCCTAATAGGCTACAATGGCCAGAAATATTGATGAAATGCTTCCTCACATTTTAAAAGGGTTAAATAACATAATAAAACACATTTGATTAGCTAACATACCATATCAATGTGTATGAACTGGTTTTGGTCTTGGATATAAAGTTGATGGCAGTTAATGATATACTTAATGGGTATTTTCTGAACACCTGTTATGTTTAGCCCCATTAGTTTTGAGCTTTTGAGACGTTCGCCTCATTAGCTTGGCGATATTAAGACCTTTCGTCCCATTTATTTGTCAATTTTAAGACCTTTCATGCTATTTAGGTGTCGATTTTTTCTTGGCGAGCAAGACCGAGCCTGCTATTTTTTGTCTATGTGAATGAAGGAGACAAAAGGTAAAGCTGCCTGTAAAAATATCTCCACCAAAGTTGAAAGCGTGACCGAGAGGTACGTTAGAATCAAAATGTCTGGCCACGGAGCTTGAAGCAGTTTAAGTCATATAATGAGGGAAAAACAGATTGAGGGAGAGTTCCAAAGCTTACTTGCTGAGTAGAAGAATTACTGGGAAAATAGGTTCCGTCCTATTCCTTGGACAGAATAGGGGTGGGAGTGTCTTGGAATGCTGGTGCCCCCACTCTCCGTAAGGGAGAAGGAATACACTGAGAAAGCTCTGAAAAACACTTATTATTGTAATAGCGGTAAAAGAGTGCGTTATATACAACATTGCAGCGTGTAGGGAGATTTTAAGGAATCGGTATGAGGAGGCGAGTTGTTGAGATGAAATGCTTTTGACTCTACACTTTTGAGAAGTGCGGTATGGGTTGAACCTCCCCACACATAGGAACATACTCGATACATGGGCGTACTGTGCCTCTATACCAGGACCCAGTGTGTGGGTCCTGCTCTATACAGAGCAAGAATCCTCTATACGCGGCGTTATTACTATACTGATCATTTCGATTAGAGACAAAACAAAAATGATATACTGTATAATTATATACAGTATATATATTTCAAATTTTATGTTTAAATTCTTAGCTTTATAATTAATATACTGGCAGAATATGAAAATCTCCAGGTAAAGTGATGTTAGGTTTTGAGTTATTATAAACAAAATGAAAATATATTTTTGTATATGTTCTCCCACGGCATTTTTATGTGGCATAGTGTATATAGTGTGTATATTAAGTATGTATATGTATACTGTATATATGTATGTACAGTATATGTATGTATGTATGTTTTTAAATGTAGTATGTATAGTGTATTTAGTATAGTGTATGCAGCATAAGTGTATTCTAAAACTTTGGGCTGACAATAATAAGTACCGGTAGTAAAAACGCGGGTGTAGGCCTTATTATTGATAGTGAGAGAAAGGGGGAATAGCGACTATCCAGAACCTTGTTGCCAGGGCCCATCAACATAATTATAAATGCCTTACTGTTTCAATCTGCTGATCTTGGATGGCCCCGTTGAGCAAATGTAAGCTTTTGGATGGCCTTGATAAGCATCTATACCTCAGTTAAAGTAATTTATCAAATGCCTCGGACAAAATGTACGTTACTGTGTGCGCGACTATCACCAAATTAAGCAGACACTGATACATCCCATCAGTAACATGTCTGTTTGTGTTATGCTATTGTTCCTTTCTTACATTTTCCCCCATACCGCTGCACACGATGCTATCCAATACTAACATGACGTATAAATTTTCCCCCAAACTGAATTGAACAACCCCAGTTTGAGCCTCACCTTCACCACAAACCATTACCTATTATCTCGTGTCTGGCTTGCACACACACGCCACATTGATTACATAAACATATATTATTGTACCCCAAACATCCATTGAAGTGTCTCTGTGGTTCGTGAAACACTATATTCATATCTATTCTGACAACTTATTTTTCAAGACTCATAAATGTTACAAAGTTTTTTTCCGAGTGGAACATTCTCAATGCCGTGTATATAAGATTGTAGAACTGCAACCCCATATAGTTATTATGTTCTCTCCACCAACCAACTTTACTCCTAAACTCGATTAATGAAATTAACAAACACATGTGGCAGTCCGGGGATTCGAACCCAGGACACTCACACCGAAAATCAACACACTTATGCATTGCGCCACGAAGATAGTTAAAGAATGCTGCACAAGCCTACGATTAATATAATGTTCAATATAAAGACATGGCAGCTTAGGCTTAGCTTGAGCCCTCCTCCTGTGTGCACCTGAAAAGGGATCAAGATGAGTAGAAACTGTCGTGTCTTTACAAAATGCATTATGTTTGCAATGTGGGTTCACCAAGATTTTCCCTGCTCTGTTATCTGTTACATCTTCAAAAAATGCGCCATTTGTTTCTTCTAACCCTACATTCCAGTGCAATAATCCTCTGTGCTGTTACTTTCCCCATACACATTGCCTGGAATACTTGAGTATCTTATAATCTTAAACCTTATGTAATGCTTATCACTTTTCACCTTAAACTGTAGCACACTGTAGCCTACACTTAGTACACTGTTTGCCTATCCCCAAGTATTTCCTTCGTTGAATACAATAAACAGCATGTACGACTACTCTGCTATACTACCTCCAATCTTTATGAGGTGATCCTTGATCACTTCGGACTTCCTCCACTTATGATGATGCTCAAGAAATAACTATCCATGCGCACACATTACAATCGATAGTTTCTTAAAGTATTCACTCCACTTTTCAATCCTTATTTCTTTTGACCCAATAGAGTTGAATAGAGATCCACTAATAAGAAAAATCAGCCATCTTGTTCTTCGGACGTCATTTTGGTGCCGTTGTTTTCAAGACACGGGGTGATATCATATTAGTTATCATGTATAATTTATACCCACAGACCAAGCAATACATCTGTAGGGCCTACCAGTATGTGTTCATACTGGGTGAGGATATTATTTGAGAGTGAAGAGAGACTAATGACATCAGTGGCACCAACATGGGAGAAGTTGACCGATCTTTGTTACTATAGGAAGTCTAGTGTTGAGGCGGCCAAGTGTTATTGGCTAGGGTTTTAGTTGTGATAAAATATAAAAAACTGCCCACATAATTCTTCAAATCTAATTTCCAGCCATGGTTGCGTATGACACTCAATTGAGGATGAAGGTCTTGTTATAGTATTATATATTGTTAATCCCATTTGTTTTCTATGTGTATAGAGGAGACAAAAGGCAGTGCTGCCTGTAACAAGTGTACAGTACCTCCCATCGTTAAAATAGTGATAGAGAACCAAATTCCAGGTAGGAGCCAAAACGTCTGGACACACAGAGCTTGAAGCAGTTTAAGTCATAGGATGAGGGAAAGATACATTGAGGGAGAGAGTTCCAGAGTTTACTTGTTCAGCAGAAGAAGGACTGGGAAAATTGGTTAACTCTTGGGTTAGAGAGTTGGACAGGATGGGGCTGGCAATGGCTGGTGCCACCCACTCTCCGTAAGGGAGGAGGTAAACACTGAAAAAGGTCTAAACAAAACACTGATTATTGCAATAGCGGTAGAAGAATGACAGAAATGAAACATTGTGGCGTGTAGTGAGAGATTGTAGAGAATTAGTCAGAGGAGGTGCGTTTATGAGACAAAATGCTTGTGATTGTAGGCTACCCTTTTGAAAATTGCGGTGTGGGTGGAACCTCCCCACACAATACAGTACTCATTACAAGGGTGCACTGTGCCCCTGTGCAGAGCAAGAAGCTGTACGGAAACGGTTGAGCACACATATCTTCTGGGAAGCTGTTTTAGCAAGAGTGGTGATATAATCTTTCCAAGAAAAATCAGAAGAAAAAGAAACACCAAGAATATTGAGAGAAAGCGAAGGGTAAATGTGTGTGTTGTTGAAGAGTAAGGGATAGGTGTGTGGAAGATTGTGACAGGTAGATAGACGGAGAAATTGGGTCTTGAAAGCATTGAAAGAAACAAGATTTTCTCTGCCTCAATTGGAAATAGTTGATAGACCAGAAGATAAGCCTTATCACTTGAGTTTTGGAGTGATTGTTGTAGAAAACTAGTTGAATAGTGTAAAGTAGAGTCATCATCATATGAGGTACAGTAACTGAGAAGATCATTAATGAATATTAGAAATAGAACTGGAGATAGGACAGAGCCCTGAGGAACACCAGAGTTAATAGCTTGAGGAAGTGAGCGATGGCCATCTACAACTGCAGCTATGGAACGGCCAGAAAGGATAATAGGGATAAAGGCGCGGATAGAGGGATAGAAGCTGAAGGAGAGTAGTTTGGAAATAAGTTATTTGTGCCAGACTCTATCGAAGGCGCAATGGAAAAGGTCTCACCGAAGTCACGAAAGGAGGATGCGCAAGAGAGAGTAAGGTGAGAAAGGTGATCATCAGTAAAGCATCTCTTAAGAAAATCATACTGGTGATCTGAAAGATTGTGGGTAAACAAATGCTCAAGAAATTTTGAATTAAGAATAAATTTAATACCCTTAGAGATGCAAGAAATTAGAGCAATTGGACGGTAGTTGGAGGGTTAAAAGCGATCTCCCTTCTTTGGGACAGGTTGAATGATGGCAAACTTCCAGCAAGAAGAGAAGATGTTAGAGGAAAGACAGAGACGAAAGAGTTTGTCTAGACAAGGAGTCATCACAGAAGTACAGTTTTTGAGTACAACAGGAGGAACACCATCTGGCTTATTACGCCTTCTTAGTGTTAAGCTTAGAGAGGGCAGAAAGTACATTTTTAGAAGATATTAAGCTATTAGGCATACATAAGTGAGAGGAGGGAGGAATAACGCCAGAATAATCCAAGGTGAAGTTTTTAGCAAAAATTAGAGCGAAGAGTTCAGTCTTTGTCAGAGCAAGAAGTGACAGTGGTGCCATCAGATGTTAACCCCTTGAGGATTATGATGCATTTTAGCAGTTTATTTTGGCTGTTATTAGACAATTTTATTCAGTTTTGGAAGAACTTGTAGGAGCTAGAGAATCAATATATAGTTTTACTCCTTTGATTCCTAAAGATACTTCCTACATTACATAACATCGTCAAATGATAACTAGAATGAAGTATGAAAACGCGTCCTCAAATACTGAAAGAGTTAAATACTTGAGTGAGTTGGTTTCAGTCTACAAGTTTCCAATGTAAAGAGGCCTAGAACTCTAAAGGTGGGATGGGCTATTTATTTGTTTAATTTATTTATCTTTTTATTATTTTTTAGTGTCCTCCCCATACACCCATCAAGCTTCAATAAACATCCCTTAGGCTTAGGCCCTCCTTCGAGATAAATTTGTAAATTTTTCGGTAGAAATATGTCAAGGCCGGAGGCCGGTTCCTCCTACAATTACAGGCTCGCTATCGCTCGCCAGGAAAAAATCGACACCTAAATGGCACAAAAGGTCCTAATATTGATGAAAAAGTGGGGTGAAAGGTCTTAAAATCGCCAAACTAATTGGTCGAACTTCTTAAAATCAGAAAACCAATGGGACTAACCATGAGGGAAAAGGGGGGATAGAAAAACGACCCATCTCATAAACGATGAAGTAAATTGTGTAACCCTAGCTTGGACTCCTCTATCTGTGTTGGTGGTGTAATGGTTTAGGTGCTTATGTTCTGGGTGTGGTGTCCCGAGTTCGAATCCCGGGAGGACCATATGCTTTCATTAGTTTATTCAAGTACATTGAAGTTTGTAATTGATGATTAATGTTAAGAACGGGGTGTTACTTATTTCCTGAGTGATTGGATCAGATTGGCACGGTAAATTCTATATGTTTTTTATAATTCCAGATGTTTTTTTTTTTCAATCCACTGCTAAAATGTAATTTATTTGATGTAGAGATCCTGTAGTGAGATGGAGCGATCATCTTTATCTTACGCCATTTGGTGCGCTAATTATAAAATGACGGGTGGTATAACAAAGCCACTCCAACAGCTTCCTCTCTCTCCAACACCTATTCTCCCCTCTCTACACTCTTCAGAAAAATAGGAAAAGTAAAATATATAAACGAGGTGCCGTTGTAAAGGCCTATCCCTCAATACCTTCACCTGACCTGGTAATATATTTATAGGTTTCCTACATTTCATGAATTAGGTATATTTGTAAGTTAATTCGTGGGTTAGTGTTGGTGAATATGAATTTTTGATCATCTAGAATATAATACCAAACATCAAACTGTATATCCTTAGAATGTATTACCAAACACCAAACTGTATATCCTTAGAATGTATTACCAAACACCAAACTGTATATCCTTAGAATGTATTACCAAACACCAAACTGTATATCCTTAGAATGTATTACCAAACACCAAACTGTATATCCTTAGAATGTATTACCAAACACCAAACTGTATATCCTTAGAATGTATTACCAAACACCAAACTGTATATCCTTAGAATGTATTACCAAGCACCAAACTGTATATCCTTAGAATGTATTACCAAACACCAAACTGTATATCCTTAGAATGTATTACCAAACACCAAACTGTATATCCTTAGAATGTATTACCAAACACCAAACTGTATATCCTAAGAATGTATTACCAAACACCAAACTGTATATCCTAAGAATGTATTACCAAACACCAAACTGTATATCCTTAGAATGTATTACCAAACACCAAACTGTATATCCTTAGAATGTATTACCAAACACCAAACTGTATATCCTTAGAATGTATTACCAAACACCAAACTGTATATCCTTAGAATGTATTACCAAACACCAAACTGTATATCCTTAGAATGTATTACCAAACACCAAACTGTATATCCTTAGAATGTATTACCAAACACCAAACTGTATATCCTTAGAATGTATTACCAAACACCAAACTGTATATCCTTAGAATGTATTACCAAACACCAAACTGTATATCCTTAGAATGTATTACCAAACACCAAACTGTATATCCTTAGAATGTATTACCAAACACCAAACTGTATATCCTTAGAATGTATTACCAAACACCAAACTGTATATCCTTAGAATGTATTACCAAACGCCAAACTGTATATCCTTAGAATGTATTACCAAACACCAAACTGTATATCCTTAGAATGTATTACCAAACTGTATATCCTTAGAATGTATTACCAAACACCAAACTGTATATCCTTAGAATGTATTACCAAACACCAAACTGTATATCCTTAGAATGTATTACCAAACACCAAACTGTATATCCTTAGAATGTATTACCAAACACCAAACTGTATATCCTTAGAATGTATTACCAAACACCAAACTGTATATCCTTAGAATGTATTACCAAACACCAAACTGTATATCCTTAGAATGTATTACCAAACACCAAACTGTATATCCTTAGAATGCATTACCAAACACCAAACTGTATATCCTTAGAATGCATTACCAAACACCAAACTGTATATCCTTAGAATGTATTACCAAACACCAAACTGTATATCCTTAGAATGTATTACCAAACACCAAACTGTATATCCTTAGAATGTATTACCAAACTGTATATCCTTAGAATGAATTACCAAACACCAAACTGTATATCCTTAGAATGTATTACCAAACACCAAACTGTATATCCTTAGAATGTATTACCAAACACCAAACTGTATATCCTTAGAATGTATTACCAAACACCAAACTGTATATCCTTAGAATGTATTACCAAACACCAAACTGTATATCCTTAGATTGTATTACCAAACACCAAACTGTATATCCTTAGAATGTATTACCAAACACCAAACTGTATATCCTTAGAATGTATTACCAAACACCAAACTGTATATCCTTAGAATGTATTACCAAACACCAAACTGTATATCCTTAGAATGTATTACCAAACACCAAACTGTATATCCTTAGAATGTATTACCAAACACCAAACTGTATATCCTTAGAATGTATTACCAAACACCAAACTGTATATCCTTAGAATGTATTACCAAACATCAAACTGTATATCCTTAGAATGTATTACCAAACACCAAACTGTATATCCTTAGAATGAATTACCAAGCACCAAACTGTATATCCTTAGAATGTATTACTAAACACCAAACTGTATATCCTTAGAATGTTTACCAAACACCAAACTGTATATCCTGTACAAGTATTGGCAAATGTTTATAGTGGGTATGGACAGATCGAGTATAAAGAGTAAAGCCGGAGTCACACGAGCCCTTTTTGGAGCAATTTTTACGGGCAATTATGGTCTGCAAGCTTCAAAAATTACACTTTATCAGAGTTCAGCTGCCTAACATAATCTACCTTCAGTCTAGTTGCCGATACCAGTGCGAAAAAGTCCCGAAATAATACGAAAAAATACTTGCTCATGGAAAATTGACGGACAAAGTGCTCGTGTGACAGCGGCTTAACCCTTAAAGATCGGGGTCGGACTTAAGTCCGGTTCCAATTTGCAGCAAGTTAGGAGCATTATTAAGGCTTTTAAAGGGTTAAAATAGAGTGCAAATGGCCGGGAGCGCAGCGGGCCAGACAGCCGACTCCCAGGGCTTACTGCCGCCCATTAACTCATGTTCCCTGTGTTCTCGAGAGGCCGGCAGTGTAGCCAGTAGTGAGCATAGCTGGGAAAAATATACCGCTATATGCTAAACTCCCATGTTACTGGTATCACTGTATGAGAACCACGAGTGCTACGTAGCTCGTTCTGGTCTCATTTTGAAGCTTTTAGCGCCTAGTTATTTGCTAAATAAAAAAAAATCATGCAGATACTTGATTTATCATGCAGGAGGGCCTGAATATGCCCAAACAAGCCTAAAACCCCCCTGCTAGACAAGGGTTAAGAGAGGCTATTGACACCAGGGGCACCAATATGGCGGAAGTTGGCCGATCTCTCTCAGTATAGGCTCTCTTATCTCCAACCAACCGAGCACGCAGGTGATTATATGCCTCCACCACAACAACATAATAGACATGCTAGATTCACTTAAGGGGAAGATTTTAGTTTGTTCCCTAGCCCTCCATCAAGATACCCTTTGGCTGCGGCTATATTTGGGCTATTTAGGGCATATTCAGGCACTCCTGAATGATAAATCAAGCATCTGCATTGAATGAACTGTATTCTGCCGAAAACTAGGCGAAAATAGCTTCAAAATGAGACCAGAACGGGCCTCGTAGGTGGCCTGGTTCACCCGCAGCGGTGCCATAGAAACGTGGGAAACCCGCTATTTGTTAGCACTCGCTCGCTTGGCAACACTCTTGTGAGAGGCAGTGAGAGACCCGCGCGAGACACAGTCTTAATGATGTAAATATTCCCACTTCCCCTAGTATTGACATTCTCGGTATAACATTAACTACTAACTTGAGCTGGACACATTATGTTAGAAGCATTGCTAAGAATGCCTCTAAAAAACTGGGACTCCTGTACAGAGTTCGAGAATTCTTCACTGACCAGCAGTTGGCCGTAATATATAAAAGTCATGTGCGTTCTCAGATGGATTACTGTTCACCTCTGTGGAGTGGAAGTGGAGTGGTTGCATTGAGGCAGTTGGACAAAATTCAAAATAAAGCTATTAGATTAATCAATAACCCTGCAATCACACAGGACCTTCCTACATTATCCATACGAAGAAACGTTGCATCCCTTGCATTATTCTACAGATATTTTCACAGCAATTGTTCCGAGGAACTTGCTTCAATTGTGCCGCCTCTCCACATCTTTCCCCGTAGAACTAGGGCAGCTGAGAGCGCCCATGAATTTACACTTTCTCCTCCACAATGCAGAACTTCTGCTTATCAAAATTAATTTATCCCTAGAACTACTACTCTTTGGAATTCACTTCCCTCGAGTTGCTTTCCACAAACTTACAATCTACAAAAGTTTAAATCCAGTTGTTACAAACATTTTATGAATGGAGGATGCCTTTAGGCACATGGACCTTTTTGTTTTATCTGTGTTTTTCCTTCCTCCGTTCATTGTCTCTTAAAAAAAAAAAAAAAAAAAAAAAAAAAAATCTACCTCAGTGGGCCGCTCGCTGCTCTGAGGAACGGAGGTGGGGCCCCTCACGCTCCCGCCCACTGACACTCGATTTTTACGGTTTTTACAGGCTTTTAAAGCCTGGAAATTGCTGCAAATTGCCAGGACGTTCCAGAACGTCACCCGCAGCGAAAGGGTTAAGGGGAGTATTTTAGTTTGTTCCCTAGTCCTCCATCAAGATGATGCAGTTTTTACCACCATACACTCCCTGCTGAATAGCAAGGCTAGGGTGGGTGCCCTGATGAATCAGGGACTTAGTGAATAGTTGCCACAGATTGCTAGACCGCACCGTTCACCAACAGCACTGACGGCTGCCAATAACTCACTGGCTGGCCCGAGGCTCGAACCTTCAACCTCACGGTTAGCAGGAGAAAGCTCTACCAATCGAGCTACGGCCTGTGGCAAGCTTAAAATTTCACCCCCTTAACCCCCTTTCAATATAAATTTGTAAATTTTTCGGTAGAAAAAGTACAGGCTCGTTTTCGCTCGCCAGGGAAAAAAATCGACACCTAGATGGCACGAACAGTCTTAGAATTGACAGATATGGGCGAAAGTTCTTAAAATCGCCAAACTAATGGGGCGAATGTCTAAACAAATTTTGTTTGGGTCAAACATGAGGGAGAAAAGGGTCAAGAAGAAAATCCCTCAAGTTGAATTCTCCCCTTAATGCCCCCCCCCCCCCCCCCCCACCAAACACACACACACACATACACAGAAGTTTGTTCTTTGGATGTTTGTTTATCATTCCAAGGGTAGCTTAATTGTTTAACCCCTACTGTACCATAGGGTACAGTAATAAAAGTCCCCCCCAGTCCCAAGCAATGTGGGCAAAATGGCACGATAGAACAACCTCCCACCTCAAAAGATGAAGGAATACTGGCTCTCCCAGCCTGCAGAGGGTTGGCTATAAGTGGAGAAGTGTTGCCAACTCTAGAGTAGTGCTCAAACGGTCGTGGTACCAGGCACTGCCTGATAATGGCAGTTACAAGGAAAGTACTGACGGCTCCCTGCCGTCGCTGGGACTGGGAGTGACTTATCTACTGACGGCTCCCTGCCGTCGCTGGTACAGGAGTTAAGTAGGGTACCGCCAACTTAGCATGAAGGTGCCACCTTGATGTTTACTCTCACACTTTATCTCATAGTGTGTTATTGTTCATACACTTCATTATCAAGCTTATGCTGCTAATACAGTACAATATAGTTGTTATACCAGCTATTTATCTGGACTGATAGGGGTTCTTACTGAACTAGGAGTCAAAATACATGTATAGAGCACACTTCGATTACAATGCGGTGAAGTATAACACAGGGAATGGTTTAACACTAATATATGAGCAGGGTGTGCCCTTAATAGTTATGTTAATTCTAAGATTATATCAGGTGCTGTAGGAATATAATCTTGGATTGTAGAGGAAGGTAAATTATCCCGTTTTTTCTTCTTGATATCTCGGCAAGTCTTGGTCTTATGTGATTGCTGGGTTTGTCACTAGGCTTTTGGCCTTTGCTAGAAGATACGCTCTTTACCTTAGGAGGACCAGGCGGCCAATTTCCGTATTTCCAGGGCAAAACATCTACTGCACTGCCAACCAAATTGGAATAATATTTCCCAGAACGGCCACGAATGCGATCTGTAGCCCAGCGCCGAACAAAGGCTAATTCAGTGTTTTAGAAATTAGTACACAGCAAAATAATTAGTTCCTAGGAACAGCTCCAAACCAGTTCCCTAGATTGACCTCATACATTATCTCTTTCAGCCAAGCCCCAAACAATGTCAGAGGAAGTATTACTGTTAGTTGGTCACCTTTGATGGTCTTGTTGTTGGTGGCGACATTCCGGTTGAGGCAGTTCCGGGTTAGAACGGCCTGCTGGTCTTGGCCCGGCATGGTGCTTCTGGTGGTAGCCGCTTTGAGGGTTGCGGCTGCGGGGTCGGCCCAGTTGAGGACTAGAATGGCGTGTAGGGGTAGGAAAGAACTGGTTGTTATGCCCCTCTTGTCTGGCACCAGAGATAGCTATACTGGCTATCTTCCGTTGTAAAGTCAGTAAAAATAGGTTAGCCTAAACTTAAACAAGATGCGGAAATATACTTGAGCCGACCAGGCCAAGTGAGATATCTCTATTGGTCTAACTGGTAAGGTGTCTGCCTCGTAACCCAAGGGTTCCGGGTTCGATTCCCGCCCTGAGTACATTTTTGGGAGGCTATTTTCGCATCAAAACGAAGTTTAGGTGTGTTGGTAAAATTGTCAAGATGGTTGAAAGTAAGATCGGAGCTCCAAAACCTCCCTTTCGGGCATTATGTAAAAACTTAATCCTACACCGTGGTATTATTTGTTGCATGAGACTCTGTTGTTTACCTCTTGGTTATAGTTGCTGCATGTAAATAATATTACTAATACCTCTTTCTCTATAACTTTCTGTCTGTACACAGGCACCTGAGTAGATCCTCGTTTTCTATACAGGTATATATATATATATGTACAATGGAAATCATACAGGAAAAACATACACCATACAATCTTGTCTTGCTGGTGCCTTGGGACCTCTGCGTTGGGCGGGTAATATGGGGTCTGGTAGCGTCGTCGGACAATAGGGGAAACTGGGTAGGGGCGCCTCAGTTCCTCACGTCTGTTGCCGAGATATGAGGCGTAACCCAAATAAGATATTGTACTCAAAACGGGGGTTGGTTTAATTACAACCCGAAGTTGACGGAGATTCTCACATTGTGTGTCAAAATACTCAGGTGTAACCCGAATGAGATTCTCAACTTCTCAAGACGGGGGTTGTGTGACCCTAACCAAGGGTGATGAAATCGCTCACGTCTGTTTAGCCGAGATACTCAGTGAGGGAGCTGCATGCCCTATTCAGGTGAGCTGACGATGGATGGTTCAGGTGAGGTATGGCTTCCATTTCTGCTATACTGTACCTGAGTGTCTTGGGGAGGAGGGCATGAAAGTGTCCTTGGTCCTGGTGAGATAGGGCTTTTGTGCTTTTCATTTTTTTTTGTTTTATCCTAGTAGGCCAAGTAGCCTACAGATAAGGTGACATGTCCAGGAAGGTAGTGACCAAGTAGGAAGGGGGGGGGGGGAATAGGAGGTAGGGAGATGAACTAGGTAAAGGAGAGAACATTGCAAGGGCGGCAATAGAGATCGAGCAAGCTGGCTTTTTTGGGGGGAGGGCAATACCAAGGTAGGGTTGGTTGGATGTTGATGAGATTGATGTGGAATTTTAATGCAGAATCGACATAAGTTAAATTCGGTTAAACTGAGTTAAGTTAGATTAACCCCTACTGTACCAAAGGGTACTACCATAAATGTCCCCCCCAGTCCCAAGCAATGTGGCCAAAATGGCAAGATATAACAACCTCCCACCTCAAAAGATGGAGGAATACTGCCTCTCCCAGCCTGTGGGGACTTGGATATAACCTGAGAAGTGTTACCAATGTCTTAAAACAGTGTTCAAATGTTGTGGTACCAGGCACTGTCTGATACTGGCAGCTACAAGGATTGTATATTACTGACGGCTGGCAGCCGTCGCAGGGACTGGGGGAGTGATTTATCTGCTGACGGCTCTCTGCCGTCGCTGGTATTGGACGGGTTAAGAGTGCAATTCACCATGAGTACTGTCTACTTGAAACTTTGCCACTCAGAGATTAAGTTGCACCCTTGTAGTTAAATAGTCTTGTTAGGGTTGGAATGTAGAATCCCTCTCGTTGTCGTACTGTGGTGTAGGATACCGTACTCCCGGGAGACTTTGTGTGATTGTTGCATATCTCCGGTTCAACCTCCGTGCAGTGAGATCTTACAGGGCGCGAGTGTGTGTCGTCCTACTACAGGTGATTTCGGTAGAGTGTGACGTTCCCGTCAGGACGTGCTTATGGCTCTTGAGATACCTCTAAATGACGGGGGATTGTGTCCCCCTCGACCTGAAGCTCCGCCATCGCAAAGAGCGGAATGGACCACGGTGCACTCTATAGGCAAGGTTCGGTCACTTGGGGTTTCCAAGCAACAGGGGGTGGAGAGAGGGCTGTCTCTTAGGGGACAAGAGATTGCCAGGTTGGCATTCTCCTGATGTAAGAGGACACTTTATTGTGGATTAGTGGATCAGAAGATGAAGGGAGGGTAACCACAGGAAGAGTACAGTATTGCGATAGTCATCAACCTTAGGCGACGGGTATAGGAACTATGAACTCTGGGGGAGGTTAGGGTCTCGGAGATAAGAACTGCTGTAAGAGAGTTGGTAATTTCATGTTTATGATAAGTCTGTTAGTGAAAGAATGAATGAGGTAAAAAGTCTTCGAAGAAAAGGTAGAGCTGTGTAATGGGACTAATTGTACTTTCCCATTTGGTATAGCTGTTGAAGAGTTGATTTCATACCAAGACTTTTTCCCCTTCATTCACTCCTCACTTGGTTAGAGTGCATGAATCAATTACTTGGTTTGAGTAGGTCTACTTATTGTAAAGGGTGAATTAACCTATGTCAGGAGGAGAATGATTGCTAGAATGTTTTTTAACTGAATTTAAAATTGGCGTCAATAGCCGCCATCTTGAGAGTTGAGACCCATGACAAAATGTCCTGTTATTTTGTAGAATTTTCCAAGATTTCCAAACTCCCTCAGAATTACTTTAAAACTGTAATGTATTCCCTCAGAACCCTTGCTTATAACCTCAGTCTTTCCCCCTTGAAAATTTAGGGTAAATGCTACCTGGTGAAAATAACTGTTAAAAATGCCAAGGGCACACTATCCTACCCTTTTCCCGCGAAAATACTGTGCCCATGCCTCCACGAGCGGCCTAGTGCGACTTGCGTCAGAACCCCAAGAGGAAAAGGTAGTCAGCCTCTTTCCTCCGGGCCATTTCTCTCCCTCAACTGAAGGTTCCATCCAGGACCAGAGTCAATGGCCGAGAGGAAGGACTTGGTGAGGCCCGTCAAGATGTGCACCTAGAGAGGAGACTGCAGGTCGGCCGAGGGACGGTGCCAGGGCGGTCGGAGATGAAGATTCCTGAGGTCTTGACGCCCGTTACCCTTAGGTCGGGGCCACGGGGACGGTACCCGAGGTCAGAGACGGGAAGTGGGCTTTTGGTTGGGAAACCGGTGACAGAAGACAGAAAAATGTAACGAGTTCCAGTAGGATTGGTAATGTGACCAAAAGGATCACTCCCTCCCCCTTGTCCTTGACGGTATCGTATGTGTTTCTCCAACGGTACGGTAAAGCCATCAGGAAGTACCAGGGTTATGTGTTCGTTGTCTCGTATATGTAATTTTTGCATTCTGATGTGGTCCAGTTATAAATTATATTGTCCAAGTCTGCTAGCAAGTAGGATACCGGGTATGTTGGTACGATAATTATTGCAATGAGGTTGGGTAGTATGGTATCATGGTTGTCAATTGGTACTGTACTGCAGTGATTCCCTTCTTTGAGTATGTATAATTTTTGTGCCCATGTTATCAGTTCAAATTTCAATAGTGAACCAAGATAATTAAAATTAATGTGTTTCTCTTGACCGTTTGGTAGTAAATCTGTAGTAATTTTATAGAATAATTGTAGTAGCCTACTGGATTATTAATTGGATTGAAGCTCCAAGGTAAATTTCGATTAAGTATATGGAGAGCAATTAAAATTATGAACCAATAGAAATGTGAATTTGAAGTATTGAATTACCGGTAAATAAATAAATAAGAAGTATAGCCCGGGCCGTAACATATCAAAAGGGTATGGTAGAAAAAAGTTTATAAGCAAGAAATAGAATGACCATAATATTAAGGACTGAGGAAAAAGTAGATAAGGGACGGTGGTCGATATTAATGAAGTAAAATAGTATCTGGGTAAATAAAGATATAAAAGAAATACTAAATGTTATGTGTGTCCCAGCTAACTCCATAGATGCACAACAGGCCTATCTTGGGTTGGGGAGTAAGTAGACACGCTGTAGATATATAGGTTCTTATTGAGAAGGATATGGGATACAGGCACGAAGCAGAGCCTACAGGGTGATAGCTCTGTCTCGTGGTACACAAACCTGTATTGGCCCTCTGGTGAGAGGAGCCCCAGGCTTGAGTTGCCAGAGTGGCTATATGACATAACTAATAGGACTGCCTGGATGCTAACATGAATCTTACTCATAGAGAGATATTACATATGCATAAGTGACTGTACTAGATCTATATGAAAGTGATACTGTACAAGGTAAATCATATACATACACCTCCCTCCCCCCTCACGCTCGCAGTTCATTCTCGAGCGGACTCTTTCCTACTGAGCCGTTCTGATCGACGTGGGGTAACTTGGGGGTCAGAAGCTAAGGACTGTTCAGCGTCATTGAAAGGGGCCACAGGGTTGAGGGAGTCACCAGTTTGGGGCACGGGGCGGAGGAATCGACGGTTCTGCCACCACACACGGCCACTAGGGAGACGTACCTCATAGGCCCGTGACCTGCCAAGGCTCATCACAACCCCCACCTTGTCCCAGCGTTTCGTGGTCGGGTCTTGAATCCGCACTTGCTGACCGACACGTAACCTGGGAAGGGGTTGTGTGTGCTCATCGTACCGGGTCTTAACCTGCTCGGCACGGTCGGCTGCACGTCTATCACAGTCCTCGGCCTTGGCTTGCCATTCCGCAGCAAAGGACTTGGGATGGGCCGGGAGACATGTCCTAAGAGGATGACCATACAGGAACTGGGCTGGGGAGCGGCCTGTGAAGTTTGGAGTATTCCGGAGTTCCAAGAGACCCCGGTCGAAGTTCTCACAGTCAATGTTGCCAGAGGGTGCAGTCTTTAAGGTGAGGTGCTTGAGAGACTTCACCGCAGCCTCGGCATGGCCGTTCGCCTGTGGGTAATGCGGTGATGTTACCACATGACGAACTCCCCATCGCTTCATAAAGTCCCGGAACTCGTGGCTGGTGAACTGTGGGCCCCCGTCGGTCCTCAGACGAAGGGGCACACCAACTTCCCGGAAGTAGCGACAGAACATCCTGATGGTCGCAGAGGCGGTTGTGTCGCCTGTGCAGGGGACAACAACAGTCCACCCCGAGAGACGGTCGACGACTACCAGGAAAGACTCCCCGGCGACCATGAAAAAGTCGGCCGACACAGACTCAAAGGGCCTTGTAGGGTTGTCATCATTCATGAGTGGTTCCTTCTGGAGGCTAGGCTGAA
The DNA here is from genome assembly GCA_032716605.1 of Paralithodes platypus. Classification (NCBI taxonomy): domain Eukaryota; kingdom Metazoa; phylum Arthropoda; class Malacostraca; order Decapoda; family Lithodidae; genus Paralithodes; species Paralithodes platypus. The sequence goes on from CM064486.1 coordinate 42,575,815, forward strand.
GGATCTGGCACGACTCACACGCTTGAACAGTGTTGGTGATGTTGGAATCTATCCCCGGCCAGAAGACAGCCTGCCTCGCCCTGCGTTTAGTGGCCTCCACACCACGGTGGCCGTCATGAAGATGCTGTAGGGTGCGTCGGCGGAGGGCTGCAGGAACCACGATCCGAGCTCCATACAGGACGAGGTCATCATCAGCGTAGAGTTCGTCCCGTATCTTCCAGTATGGGAGCAAGGAATTGTGAAGGTCGTATCGGTTGGCAGGGAATCCTGAGGTCACACAGTCGAGTAGACGAACATACGCAGGGTCCGCTCTTGCCGCGACCCGGAGATCCTGTAGCGTCCTGTCTGCGTCTGGTGCCGAAGATCGTGCCGAAGATCGTCCTGAGTTGATAACGTCCTTGGTTGTCACTATAGTCCTGAGGTAGGTGGCGGCGTCGGCACAAGCGATCTCATCCTCTGGCGTGGGGCGGATGACCGGGGCTCGAGACAGGGCATCAGGGATGCAGAGCAACTTGCCGGCACGCCACACGGCCTTGAAGATATAGGGTGAGGTCTTCTCCTTCAGGCGTTGGAGGCGGGGATTCTCCACAGCGTCCAACGTGTAGTGATTGATGATAGGGATGAGGGGGCGGTGGTCAGTCATCAGTGTGAAATCCTGTAGACCCTGTAAATACAGTCGACACTTGGACATGGCCCAAACAGCAGCCAACATCTCCAACTCGATAGTAGCATAGCGGGTCTCAGCGTCCGCCAGGAACCGAGAGCCACACTGGATGAGCCGCAGGTGGCCACTGCCGTGGTCCTGCAAGAGGGCATACCCAATGCCGTTGAGTCGCGATGCATCAGTCTGAAGAATGGTGGGTAGGTCTGGGTCGAAGTGTGCGAGAACAGGAGGATTGACAAGGGCTAACTTGACTCGCCTGAAGGCCTCATCGTGGTCAGGAGTCCACACAAATGTCCTCTTGGGGCTCATCAAAGGGCGGAGGGGCTGAGCGGCGGTGGCGATGTCAGGGGTAAACTCTGCCAGCTGGTTGACCAGACCCAGGAATGACCTGAGGTCGGTCAAGTTGGTTGGTGCCGGAAAGTCCCCGATTGCAGCCACGTTGCTCGTGTCAGCCGCATGGATCCTCATGGGTTGACCCACCATAGGCTTGAGGGGCACAGTCTTTAGGTCGTCTTTGGACATCAACACGTCGCTAAACTCCCGCAGGAAGTAATTCTTGGCTTCAGCGGGCGACGTGGAGACTGGAAGTGGTGTAGCCTTACACCTGTTGACGTGCTTGACCTCTTGTATGGGCGTTGGGAATGCCAGAGGTATGATGGCTAACTCCCTGCAGTGGCTGTATGAAAGCAGAGGAGTCTGGACACCCTCGTGCACATGGATCAGGGCAGTACACACCCTCTGTCCCAGGGTGAGGGTAGCCTGAAATACCCCCAGAGCAGGTGCCATCGGGGAGCCGTCCGCCGTGAACGTTGTCGTGGGCGAAGGGGCTCGCAGGCTGCTCATGGGGATAGCCAAATCCTCAAGGTGACGCCGGCCAATCACGGTGACGTCGGCGCCCGTGTCCGGTAACATCCGTAGGCGGGATGTAGCGTCGCCAAAGGAGAGGGTAACACAGATGGGTTGCGGCGTCGAAGCTGTAGAAGGAGTCGATCCCACCTGACGACAGCTATTACTCCTAGCGTCGGGGGGCTTGCCAGAGTTGGAGGGGGCACCCATATCGCCTGGGGGGCCACCTTGGCGTCTTTCCTTCTTCTTAGTCGACGGACAACACTCGTCATAATGCCCCAGAAGACAACAGATGCGGCACTGAACCTTGTGAGCAGGGCACTTAGCTGTCCGAGCCCAGTGACCGTGGCGCCCACAGTTGTTACAGGTGCTGCCAGCAGCGGGACACTTGTCAGGCCCGTGTCGGCGAGCGCAACTCTGGCAGGCATCAGCTGCATTCGATGGAGGCTTGGGGGGTTGGGTCCTGTCACTGCCCTGTTTCTTGTTTTTCTTGTATGAAGAGACGGCCCTCACTTGTTCATGGGGCGCACTAATGGCCGTGGTCGCAGATTTGGCAGCCTCATACGAGCGGCACGTAGTGACGACATCCTGTAGTATTGACTTGGAGTCCAGGGCGATGAGTTTCTGGACTAACTCCTTGTCCCTGAGGCCCATGAGGATGATAGTCTTGAGTTGTGTCTCCACACAGATGGGTGAGTTACCAGGGCACACATCCACTTCTTCTGCGAGACGTTTGAGGCGGACGTAGAACTCTGCAAAAGTTTCCCCTTCATGCTGTCTGCAGCTCAACAATTCACGACGCCGGAGTGCCTCATTCCTTAGATTTTTTATATGAAGCTGCAGGGCGTCCAACACCTCTTCAACAGTCTTGTCTGTGGAGGGAGCGATCTGGAGGGTGTGTTCTAAGACACGCTGTGTCTCGAGAGTCAGGCACATGCGTAGTTGTATCATCTGTTTCATGACTGTTTGGCAGCAGGCAGGTTGGACAGGTCCACCATGACAGCATAGTCGTCCCAGCGTCTCCTCCACTCCCGGAACATCTGGAATGTAGCGTCAGGCTTCAATGGTGGTGGTGTCTGGGCCGTAGCCTTCTGTGGTGGAGGATTGTGTGAGGGATGTGGAGAAGAATGTGGCTGCTGTCCGCCAAGGTGACCAGCAGGTGTGGAGGAGTCGGGAGGGGTCCTGGTGGGAGCCAACAGCTGAAATAAGCTCTGGAACTCCTGTCTCCTTATAGCCTCATCATGCCTGCGAGACTCCTCCAGGACACGATCTCGGCGGGCCTCCTCCTCTTGTCTCCTCTGCTCATCATACCTGCGAGACTCCTCCAGGTATTTGAAAAATTGCAGGAAATCAGCTGAAGAAGGGGCTGAAGGTGTGGTTGGGGACTGAGGGTGCTGATAATAAGGTGTGTATGCCTCCCCATCATAAGGCAAGTTTGTTCCTGCCCCTTCGTCCTGTACATCACCAGAGTCTGACATCTTGTGTGGGTGACAGACAGACAGGGAGATAACAAACACACAGTTATTAGCCTCTCACATATACAAGTGGGGTATCAAAATGACTGGCAAAAACAGCAGAATATTTAGAATACACACCAGCTGTATCCTCACCAATGTATAAAACCCAATTACAATTAGCACTGAAGGGAATGCTTGGGTGATGAAATAAAAGTTTGCTAGTTGTGTGTGCATGCGTATGTACCGAGCGGTGGAGCGGTGCCGGTGGTGCGCGGCCTCCCTCACCTCAGTATCTTGCTGGCAGTCAGAGGGGGAGGATCTCACGCCCCGCTCTCTCGTGGCTCGGACTTGTGCGGGCGTTATGCTTATGCCACACACAATACATATAAAATAAAGCACACAATATAGCACTGGCACATATAATATCACTGGCACACACTGGGAACGTCGGCACCGCACTGTTGAGCACTATAACACTGTAATCCAAGTAGTGAGACGGTGGCTGGGATGCAGGGTGTGTGGACAATGGCGGCTGGCGGCGTCTGGCGAAATCCACATAAACTTCTCTTAATACACACTGCGCCATGTTATGTGTGTCCCAGCTAACTCCATAGATGCACAACAGGCCTATCTTGGGTTGGGGAGTAAGTAGACACGCTGTAGATATATAGGTTCTTATTGAGAAGGATATGGGATACAGGCACGAAGCAGAGCCTACAGGGTGATAGCTTTGTCTCGTGGTACACAAACCTGTATTGGCCCTCTGGTGAGAGGAGCCCCAGGCTTGAGTTGCCAGAGTGGCTATATGACATAACTAATAGGACTGCCTGGATGCTAACATGAATCTTACTCATAGAGATATTACATATGCATAAGTGACTGTACTAGATATGAAAGTGATACTGTACAAGGTAAATCATATACATACACTAAAGAACCTGGATCCCCCCCCCCCCTTTACATTTGCACTGTCGGACCTCGAGATGCAGTAGACCAGTGCCCAAATCATAATGTGAATGCTAGCACCTGATCGAGCTGATTACACTGGTTATAGACTACAGTGCATACATGTCCATAGGCATTCCAATGGTGTGATAGCACTCCAAGTAGGCTACACCTCACACATTATACACAACAATGGGCGGCTGGATTAGCAACCCTCTCATGAAGCTATTAAGCTAGAAAAATAAACGATCTTGCCGGAGGTGATTCATTTGTAGCCACAAACTTTGGGTTCAAGTCATCTGTCAATTGATAGACAGATAGTATTTAATACTAAGGATTATGTTATACTAGGTGATTAACTGTCAGTGTCACTGTGATGGGTGCTTCCAAACTGGGAAAGATGAAAGACATGCATAAACACACTTAATATTACACAGGGGAAAGTTAAATATGGTTTTGTTAATACAAAGGCAGCAATTAACTTGGACATAAATTCTTACACAAACATGGCAGCTAAAGGTATGAGATTTTAAGTTCTAAAAATCTTGGATACGACAATCATAGTATAATACAATAGTCAGTGATAGAAGAGAATATAATATAGAATGGCCCTAATGAAAATGGGATCACAGGGATGACTAAACACTATCTGACAAAGACCGGAATTACGGATGTGGTGAGTGTATTATCGATGTTATATTATCATGTCGAAGTTGCCAATGACTGAGAGTGCCAGAAGTTTCCTAATATAATCTTATAGGCCCAGGGATAGATGTAGCCTAATGTGGTTTGTTTTCCCAAATGGAAATTATACTAGTTACAAAAAAAGGGTCTTGAGGAGACTCAACTATTTTTGCCAGGGGTACTAGGGACGTTAGTCAAAGCAGACGTAGATATACATTTAGAGGGAGGTGAATTATGTCTTTGTCAGTCCCTGTTCCTCTTCTTGGTACGTCTTTAGTTGGGTTGAAATCCAGGGTGATGACTGGGTTTCTGGACCACAGCTTTTACAAGACTGGTAGAACTACGCAGCTATACTCATACTCTATACTCTATACATCCATACTCATATCTCTCACCGATCCATCCACTCACTCACAGACAACACACAGCTGCATGCACGACCTCCCGAAATCCATCCTTCCGAATCCTCCCTTCCTCGCGAGGACAGAGTCCACCTGGCCAGGCTGAGATGCAGACACCATCCAGCTCTCCTGAGCTATCAGAGGAGACTGGATGACTCCGTTGTCGACGCCTGCCCGGGATGTAACACAACACCCCATACCATTAAACACATCATAGAAGACTGCATTTCACACAACCACTTACGCCAACAACACAATCTACACTCAATGAGAGCTCTGTGGGAAAGCCCGATCGTGGCCATGGCCTTTCTCAGGGACTCGGGGCTGTTCGGCCAGGCAGCTTAGGGAACAACAACAACAACAACAACAACAACTACGCAGCTGTCCGTCCGAGTGGTGGGTAGAAGATTGACCGTAAGCCTGAGGTGAACAGTCGCAAACAAGTTTAAGATTCCCAGCACAAACATCTACTGTATCTCACACCCAAATGAATGAGAACTAGGCTCCCTAAGTCTGCCTCGAACCGGACTTGCAGCTAAGCCCCGAACACTAGCCGATTCAGTATTGTTAGGCCAGTAGATGGACTCCGTACTTAAATGGAAGTTGCAAACAAATTCCCCAAGTTTGCCTCAAACTGCATGGACTTGTGGCTATGCCGAGAATAATAATAGATGGTGGAACGATGAGGTAGAACATGCTGTGAAAGAGAAAAGGAAATGCTTCAAAGAATGGAAGGGAGGCAGCAAGGAGGAATACCAGGCAGCTAAACGAACTGCCAAAAAAGAGTGATTTACAATGCTAAAAAAGGCATTAAGGACCTGGTCCTCGAACAAGTGTGTAACACTGAAAATCCCAATGGGATCTTCAACCTAGCTAGGCGAGTTAAAAATTACAGTAGGGATATTATAGGTGAACAGTGTGTTAGAAACGATAATGGGAAGATTGTGTATGCAGAAAATGAAATCAGAGAAGCATGGATGGCACACTATGAACGATTGCTAAATGAAGAGTTTGAATGGGATAAGGAACTGCTTAGTATAGAAAAACCAATATCTGGACCCCCTCCTTTGATAGCACCAGCTGTAGTGAGCGACGCAATCAATAAAATGAAGGACAGTAAAGCTCCAGGGTGCTTGGACATTGTCGCCGAGTTGATAAAAGCCTCAGGGGAGACTGGTGTCAACTTAGTCACAGAGTTGATAAACACCATTATTAAAGATGAGAAAATCACAGAGGATTAGCTCAAAAGTGTAATAGTAATATACAAAGGAAAAGGGGATGCGCTAGATAGAGGAAATTATAGGGGCCTGAAAATGCTTGACCAAATCATGGTCTGTGAGTCTTTAAGGGTTCGATCAGGCAAAGCATCTCCATTGATGATATGCAGTTTGGTTTTATGCCAGGACGAGGTACAACCGATACTATCTTCATAGTCAGGCAGATACAGGAAATATACTTACTAAAAGGCAGGGATCTTTACTTTGTGTTTGTAGACCTGGAGAAGGCCTTTGACAGGGTGCCTAGAGATGTTGTGCAGTGGGCTATGAGGAAACTTGGTGTGGAAGAGTGGCTGGTGTGTGTGATAATGAAGATGTATGAGGATTCACGAAGTGCGGTGAGGGTAAAGGGTGTACTGATTACATAAGAACATAAGAACATAAGAAAATGGGAGTCTGCAGAAAGCCGATTGGCCTAAGCAAGGCAGATCCCTGTCCCACACAACCCCAAATCAATTACAAAGCCCAATTATAGGCTCAACACTCTAATACCCTGAGGATCATCCTACCAAAACGGTTAGAGATTAACGCAGGATTATGGGGGTCTGCAGAGCGCTGATTGGCCCAACCCAGCTGATCCCCCTTCACACCCAACCCTTCTCGTCCATATGCTTATCCAATTTTATCTTAAAGCTCCCTACAGTTTTAGATCCCACTATAGCACTTGGTAGTCCATTCCACCCATCTACAACTCTGTTACCAAACCAATATTTGCCTATATCTTTTCTGAAACGAAATTTATCTAATTTGAAACCATTGGTACGAGTTCTTTCGCTATCACTGAGCTTTAGTACATTTGTCATGTCCCCTTTGTTAATCCCACTAACCCACTTGAACACCTCTATCATATCCCCTCTAACTCTGCGTCTCTCTAACGAATGTAAACCTAATTTCTTCAACCTTTCTTCATACGGAAGATTTCTAATATTATGGATCATTTTTGTCATTCTACGCTGTACTCTCTCCAATGAATCTATGTCCATTCTGTAATAAGGACACCAAAATTGGACAGCATAATCCATATGGGGTCTCACTAATGACAAGTAAAGTTTTAAGATAACATCAGCAGTTCTGTTACTCACACTCCTAGAGATGAACCCGAGAATCCTGTTTGCCTTATTACGAACGCCTATACACTGTTTTCTAGGCTTCAAATCATTGCTAACAAACACACCTAGATCTTTCTCGCAGTCTGAATTTTCTAATTCTAAATTAGCTAGTTTATATTTAACATTTGTTTGCATCTTCCCTATCTTTAATACCTTGCATTTGTCAATGTTAAACTTCATCTGCCAATTTACTGACCATTCATGTAAGGTATCTAGATCCCTTTGGAGGCACTCTATATCGCTATCTGAATCAATTGATCTCCCCATTTTAGTATCGTCTGCGAATTTACTTATCCTACTAGTTATACCTAAATCTAGGTCATTTATGTATATAAGAAACAACAGGGGACCTAATACCGATCCCTGGGGGACACCACTTTTGACTGCTCCCCACTCTGACTTGGTACCATTTATGCTGACTCTCTGTTTCCTACCAATTAGCCATGACCTAATCCATCCCAACAACGCCCCACCTATTCCATGTGCCTCAACCTTTCTCATCAATCTCTCATGAGGGACTCTGTCGAAAGCTTTACTGAAATCTAAATATATAATATCGTATGCCTTGTCATTATCTACTGCTTCATATACCTCTGAGAAAAAACTAAGCAAATTAGTTAGGCAAGAACGTCCCTGTGTGAATCCATGCTGAGAAGAATTGATTAAGTTAAATGTTTCTAAGTGGTTTCTCATTTTCCTAGCAATAATTGACTCTAGTAGCTTTCCTATGATTGAAGTGAGACTAATGGGACGGTAATTGGATGCTATTGATTTATCACCTTTTTTGAAAATCGGAACTACATTTGCAAGCTTCCAAGCTTCTGGAACTATACCTGTTTCTAATGAATTGTTAAAAAGAAATGTTAATGGGTAACTTAACTCATCTCTGCATTCTTTTAATACTCTGGCATATACCTCATCGGGACCAGGCGATTTCTGAGGTTTCAGTCTGTCAATTTCCTTAAGCACATCATTTCTACTTATAGTAACCGTACTTAACCTATTTTCTATACTATCTCTATACACCTTACGGACTTCTGGAATCTGTGCCAAATTTTCATTAGTGAAAACGGATAGAAACTGACTATTTAATGTACTGCACATTTCTAAATCACTTTCTGTCATTTCTCCTATCGAAGTTTTAAGGGGGCCTATTTTATCTCTAACTTTAGATTTATATAGCTGGTAAAAAGCCTTAGGGTTATTTTTTGAGTCATTGGCTATCCTGATTTCATAATTTCTTTTGTCTGTCCTTATACATTTTTTAACCTCTCTTGATAGATTCTGATAGTAAGCAAGTAGGTGAATTTCGCCTTTCTTTATTTTTCTATATATTCCTCTCTTTTGTCCTAGAAGATCTAATAGTCTATTATTCATCCATTTGGGTTGGTTCTGTGTTGATCTAAATTTTCTTTTGGGGATATATTTATTTTGCGCATTGTGGAGTGAAGAAATAAAATTATTATATGTAGCTGTCAAATTATCCTGAGTTAAGACAGGTATCTGAGAGAGAGTATGTTCATTAGCGCACCTGGGTCCACTTAATAGTTTAACCATAGGATCGACTCTTAACCCGGGAGCTGCGGGGAGACTCTTAAGAGTTCCCCCGGCGCACTGCGGGGAGACTCTTAAGAGTCAGAGAAAACAAAAATCAACTTTTGACATCGAAAAAAAAAAAAAAATTATATATTTTTTTTTTTTATTTTTGGCCCCTGGGCCATGCAAAATCTCAGTCCTCTACCTCCCCTCCTTCCTCCTCTCCTTCAGTTATCACCTATTTTCCCTGTTATTCCCTTATTCTGAGGTATATTTTCGTGCTAACATTAGAAATCCGATTGGAGGGTGTGGTCATCACTGATAGCAAGCGAGTGCAAGAGAGAGAGAGAGAGTATCGATCGACTGTGTCTCAGTGGCCTTGGGGGAAATTGGCGGGAAAGTAGATTGCCTCACCCATACATTATACAACTCGCAGGCTATATCTCCGATTTTGACCATCCAAACGCTGTTTTCACTCGTTTTATTGTTGTTTCAGGTTAATACCTTTATAATCAACCCATAATAGGCGCATATGGATAAGTATTAATGCTATTAATGGCACAATGAATATTTTAGTGACGGAAACACCTCAAATACGTCAGCACAGGGGGACGTTTCCAATTACCCCCATGCGCACTTCAGAGGTTAAGGCTCGTCTTAATCCACCATAATTGGCTTTTCTGAAATCTGGGATAAGTGTCGTATTCTCTTTAGCCTTTCCTGTCCATTGTATGTTAAAATAAATTGATTTATGATCACTATTTCCTAGTTGGTCTCCTATCTCTACATTATTTATCATTTGTTCATTATTACTGAGAACTAAATCGAGGATATTATTACCTCTAGTAGGCGAGTCTATGAATTGAAATAAAAAACTATCCTGTACCGCCTCAATAAACTCTGTTGAATCTGAGTCGCCGATTTGATGCTGCCAATCAATATTCGGAAAATTGAAATCCCCTATAATACACACATTGCTAAACCTTGATGCTATTTTCACTTCCTGCCATAAAGCTGTACCTTCGTTTCTACTCATATTTGGTGGTCTATAAATAACTCCAATAATTATGGTCTCACTACCTTCGCTAACCTCAACCCAAACACTTTCGTTATCAGTATTTAGTCTAATACCTGATTTAATACAGCTTTTTAAAGAACTCCTGACAAACACTGCTATTCCGCCGCCCCTCCTACTTGTTCGGTCACGTTTAAACAAACTATATCCTGGTATATGGAATTCTGCTAAAAAATGTCTTGATTCTGTATTAATCCATGTTTCAGTCAGTGCTATAATGTCTATATTTTCGTTGCTAACAAGTGCTCTAAGTTCATCCATTTTGTTACATAAACTCCTACAGTTTGTATAATATAATCGCAATGAATTTATTTTACTGGTATCGGATTTACCTTTATTTCTAACTGAATTCCCATCTTCTGTTACACCTTTAATATTTCTACTAGCAGTACAATTAAAATCCTGTGACTGATATTTTCTATTCCTATCTGATGTACCAGTACGGCAATTTACCCTATCTAGACAATTATTCTTACTCATATTCTCAGGCTTTATTTTCAGCGAAACCCCGCGACAATCCTATCTATTGACCTAGCTAAATTTGCCACCCCTAGCCGAGAAAGATGAACCCCGTCCTGTGCGTACAACTGATTTTTACCATAGAAACGGGTCCAGTTATCAAGGAATGGTATTGCATTTGCATTACAGTATTTTTCCAGCCGACAATTGATACCAATTGCCCTAGATGACCATTCCTTGCTGACCCCTCTCCGTGGCAAGATACTGTGTACTACAGGTATGCCTCCCTTCCTCCTAACTTTATCTAACACCTCCCTGTACTGCCGAAGCAGTACTTCCGTCCTACCTTTACCAACATCATTGCTCCCTGTACTGAGACAGATAATGGGGCTATCTCCAATATCTTTCATGATGTAATCAATGTCCTCTAACACCTTCCCAACCCCGGCACCAGGCAGACAGACAAGCTTCCTAATATCAGTACAGGTGGACCTAGCTAAGTGTCTGACCATGGAGTCCCCAACAATTGAGAAGGACTTGCCTCTCCTTGTCGATGACTTGGTAGCAGCTGCGGCAGCGGCAGGAACTCCTGGGGCAGCAGTTGAAGGTACTCCTGGGGGGGCAGCAGTCACACCTGTTGGAGGCAACTCACTTACCTTTCTCCTGGTTTCCTCGCCGAAGGAAGCACTCGCAGCCTCACCATCACATTCGTCATCCAAGGTGATGAACTTGTTGCTGAGGGCAACTGGCCGCCGTAGAAATTTGCAGGTTGTTGCACTTGTTGGAACAACTGTCCAGGGAGCATCACGATCCCTAACAGCAGTTGCACTATCCTCACTTTTCTTCTCAGCCAAAGTCAGCTTTAAGGCCAAATTCTCGTCTTTGAGAGACTGCACCTCTCTCTCCACATTCTCCATCCTTTCTTGCAAAGCAAGACAAAGCTGGAGAATATGAGAGGAGGTAGCAATCTCGTCAACACCAGCCATTTTATGAAAGCGTTAATACTATCACCACACTATGGGCAAAGATATTCACTGGGAGTCACTAGGGACAGGTCCTCACTCAGCAAAGGTCATTGATGAGTTCGAAGTCTGTGTTGGAGTCATCAGGGTTCAGTGTTAAGTCCCTCCTCTTTATTATGGTCCTGGAGGCACTGTCTAGAGATCTTAGAGGCGGACTCCCGTTGGATCTGTTTTGTGCAGACGATTTAGTCCTAATAGCTGACAGTATGCAAGATGCTGAGGTCAAATACAGAGAATGGAGAGAGGGCATGGCGAGCAAGGGTTCAAGAGTCAATATTAACAAAACCAAGGTTATGCATTGTAGATTGAAACGAGGCAATGTGGAAAAGAGCTGTGCATACCCATGTGCAGTGTGTGGAAAGGGTGTGGGCGTTAACGCGATTCAATGTAGCATCTGTCGACGCTCGGTGCACCATGGGAGTAAGCGCTGTAGTAGAATAAAGGAACCCCTGCCGAAAGATAAGTCAGAAATAAAGAAATTTGAGTGCGTAGTGTGCAAAGGCGAGCTTGTGTTAAGTGATGATCCTGTGGCTGTGAATTTTGGAAATGAGTCATTGGAGCTGGTGAACAAGTTTTGTTACCTAGGAGATACCATCTCTGCCGGTGGCGGGGCCGATGCTGCCACTGTCGCTAGAATTAGATGTTGCTGGGGGTAGTTCAGAGAACTGCTGCCAATCCTGACCATGAAAAGAATGCCTCTCCCCCTGAAGGAAAGGTGCATGCCTCATGTATTAGAAGTGCAATGACGTATGCCTCAGAAACATGGGCAGTTAAAGTAGAGGATGTCAACAGAATGGAACGTAATGAGATGAGAATGGTGAGATGGATGTGTGGGGCCAGGTTACAGGATAGAAACACAAATGTTGAGCTGAGTAGACGTTTAGGTATAAAGAGTATTAGCGAGGTGATGCGTACAAGTAGACTGGGATGGTATGGACATGTGGAGAGAATGGAAACAAAATTGGGTGAAAAAATGCAGGTCTGTGATTGTGGAGGGAGCTGCACCAATGGGTGGACCGAGGAAGACCTGGGATTGGACTATACGTGCCGATCTCAAATCCAAAAACTTGACAAGTGAAGCAGCCCTTAACAGGGTTACCTGGAACGCCGCCATTAGGACAAGAGACTGAAACTGCATGCATGTGTGGAATACTCAGTATTAAAATTGTATGGATGTATATACGTAATAGCCAATATAGCATTGATGTTGGATGGTTGCCTTCGGTGTTTTGTTTTTTTTCCTGCCGAAACTTTGGTTCCGGGATAGAACGGCCTAATGGTCCTAGCCCGGCATGCTGGGTCAGGGGGTAGCCGTTCTGGTCCTTGCGGCTGCCCGGCGTGGTCACTTGAGTGGAAGAGGGACACAGCGAAGACTGCCTCTTATGCCCTTCTCGCCCGGCTTCGTGAATAGCGGCCACTCAGGCTATTTTCTGTGGTTCCATATTACTTCCCTCGCCGGGAAATAAGGCACGTCTTCGTGCCTGGAAGTCATTGAAGAGGGTGATGTTGGAGGCAATGGCTGGTGTGAGGGGATCAAGGAATTTCATTAATTTCCAGGTTTGGCCTTCCTGAGTGATATGCAGGGTACACAAATCTTTGTTGTTTTTCAGTATGTCCAGGAGTTCGTCTGGAAAATGTACCCTTCTTTGTTGTCCTGTTAAAAAGCACAAAAAAAAGTACTTGAAAAATATCTTTGGAGGATGGCGAGGTGAGATGGAGGCAACAGTGGACGTAGGTGTGACTCCAGTGGTGGCTGGAATGCGAATGGTAACCTTTGACCTATCACCAAGCCTTTTGTTGACCTGTGCAGACACAGAGGTACAGTACTAATCTGCCCCAGGCATTTAGGAAGTGCAGATTGAGTCGAAGTTGTTGGGAGGTGAAGGGGAGGAGAGAGTGGATGAGTTAGTTTGTGTAGTGATAGAAGGTGAAGTCGGTTGTAAGGGAGGTTAGTGAGAAGTTTTGGTGGTATAACGCACTGGTGGTTTTGATAGACCAGATTTAGTGCGTGCTGCTTAATAGCGCACTCCATTTTTAGTGCTGGTGGAGGATGACGTGGGCGAGGCTAAAGTTTATATGCAAAGTGAAGAGGGCCTGTTTGAAAGGGGTGATGGGGATTGGGCGAGGAATGGGGAAATGGTTGGGGGGAGGAGTGTAGAGAGATGGTGAGAGAGGGTCAAAAGTTTGTGTAGGCTGGCTACGAGGGGTAGGAAGGGGGTGGGGGGGGGGAGTAGGGGGGAGATAGGTGGGTGGGTAGAGTGGCAGATAGAGGCAAGGAAGTGGAGGAGAGGTTGATGGGGGGGGGGGGAGATGGAATGATACGTGAATAGAGAAGGGGCCGAGGAATGATATAAGAGAAGGGAGAAAAAGGAATAGAGCTATGAGTATAGGTACGTTGAGTGGGAATTTTTATTAGATATTTGCTGTTTAGACATATTTTCTGGTCTTCACTGTTCATATGTTCATCATATAAGTAAAATAAATGCACATGGAGAAGAAATAATTTATATGGTAAATATAACTAATTCTGTCAGAATCTATTTTTTTTTCTCGCATACGCGGCACTTTTAACCCTTGTCTAGCGGGGGGTTTTGGGCTATTTTGGGCATATTCAGGCCCTCCTGAATGATCAATCAAGTATCTGCATGAAAAGAAATGTATTCAGCAAAAAAAATAGGCGCTAAAAGCTTCAAAATGAGACCAGAACAAGCTACGTAGCACTCGTCGTTCTCACGCAGTGGTACCACTAACATGGGAGTTTAGCGTATAGCGGCATATTTTTTCCCACTACGCTCACTACTGGTAACACTGCCGGCCTCTCGAGAACAGAGGGAGCGTGAGTCAGTGGGCGGCGGTAACCCCTGGGTGTCGGACGTGTGGCCTGCTGCGCTCCCAGCCATTTGCACTCTATTTTAACCCTTTAAAAGCCTTAATAATGCTCCTAACTTGCTGCAAATTGGAGCCCGACTTAAGGCGGGCCCCGCTACGAATGGGTTAAACACCTCAATTGCGCGCTCATTACACTAATTTTGGCATTGAGGCACTGGAGATGGTGGACAAGTTTTGCAACTTGGGAGATACCATCTTTGCCAGTGGTGGGGCTGAGGCCACCACTATTGCTAGAATAAGGTGCAGCAGGGGAATGTTTAGAGAAATGTTGCCACTACTTGCCTTGAGAAGACTCCTTCTCCCTTTGAAGGGAAAGGTATATGCCTCATGCGTTAGAAGCGCAATGACATATGCCTCAGAAACGTGGCCTGTAAAAGCGGATGATATCAACAGAAGGGCACGCAACAAGATGAGAATGGCGAGATGGATGTGTGGTGCATAACTGCAAGATAGGATATCTAGTGCAGAGCTGAGGAGAAGGTTAAGTATCAAGAGTATCAATGATGAGATTCGTACTAACAGGCTTGGATGGTTTGGGCATGTGGAGAGGATGAATGAAATAAGTTGGGTGAAAAGATGCAAGTCCATGAACATGGAGGGAGCTGCACCAAGGGTCAGACCAAGAAAGACGTGGGATCAGACCTTGCGGTCTGATCTTCAATCAAATAACCTAACAAATGGAGCAGCTCTGAACAGGACTGCCTAGAACACCGTCATTAGAACATGAGACCGGAATCGTACTTTGTGTGGAGCACTCGGTCTATAAATTGGGTTATGTATGTATAACACCTTAATTTAAGAAGATTTCTTCTGGTAGGGAAACGTGGCGTAAAGGAAAATCTTTTCCAAGTATATTTTGTTAAATCCTTTGAATATTAAGAAGCATTCTATTAATGTACCTCTTAGTTGCTACTTTTTAAGCTAAAACAGGTAGATTACTGCAACCACTCCTCGAAAGATTTGTTTCTTAGAAAAGGGATTAGTTTGGTAGCTCTTTGTTGCACCATCTGCAATTGCCAATATCTTTATATTGCTTTCATTTCAAATGTTTAGGTTTGCTTCTAGCCAAGTTAAATTCGGAGTTAGCTTGATTAGCAAAATATAAGTATCGCACTTGGCAAAAACAGCAGAAAGGGTTCTTGGTTAGCAAGATTTCAGACAAGCCGTGGCATAGTCAGTAGAGCGTCGGCTGCTGATCAGAGGGTCGGCGGATCGAGCCCTCTCTGTCAAAATGATATTGGCAGATGTCAAGCCCAGGCAACTCCTAGCAATTCGTGACGAAACGCCTAAAGTTCATGGCCTTGGGAATTACGGAGTCCAGCAATAAAACATGTGTACAAAATAAAATGGGTGATAGGGAACACAGAATTAAACATTTTGTAATCCATGGAGGTATGTCCATAAATGCTTCCTTGTGGTGCTACAGGGAAGATAGTTTCAACGTAATTTCCCTAAATTTTTACCCTAACTTCTTCGTGAGTAATCCGTTTACATACAAACATGGTAATTTAATGTACACAACAGTATGAACATTACTTAATTAATGTCAGTACACTTTTCAATTTAAAGTTTTGTACTGTGTTTGCAAAGATACTGCAATTCATGAACAATTACTGTACACTACCTTTAAATTACCATGTTGGCATATCAAAGTTATTAATGTAATAAATGAATTACGTTGAAGCCCACCATACAGTATTATTTTGTTGGCTACTACTAATGGATCACTTCTTGGTACTGACATAAGACATCTTCGTTCAGTAAACAGTTCTGACTGATGATTAATGATTGTTAATCATCTCTTCAATTTAATGTTCTTTTGTTTTTGCAGTGTACTGACATTAATAAAGTAATGTTCATACTGTTGTGTACATTAAATTACCATATTTGTATGTAAACGGATTACTCACAGAGAAGTTAGGGTACAAATTTAGGGAAATTACGTTGAAACTGTCTACCCTGTAGCACCGCAAGGAAGCATTTATGGACATACCTCCATGGAGTACAAAATGTTTAATTCTGTGTTCCCTATCACCCATTTCATTTTGTACACATGTTTTCTGAACACCCTGTATATATATATAGCCTATATTGAGAATATATCACAAATACACGTGAGCAACTAAATGTTTCTAGTCTCTCAGTGGGGATCGAACCATCGACCATCAGGACGATAGCCGACGCATTAATCAATTACACCACGGCAGTCTAAAAGACACTCGGCCTTCTATCCTATTTATGTTAGGGAGAAGGGAAACCCACAAGGCGAATATATTTCAATTCAAACCTAGTTGTAGGATCCATATTTCCAGAATACCATACACAGATTTTTGAGTGTCCCGACGCAACTCGGGTCGAAATTGATTTCATTTAATTCTAACCCACAAAGCATGAGTTACAAATATTGAGAAT
The DNA here is from genome assembly GCA_032716605.1 of Paralithodes platypus. Taxonomy (NCBI): domain Eukaryota; kingdom Metazoa; phylum Arthropoda; class Malacostraca; order Decapoda; family Lithodidae; genus Paralithodes; species Paralithodes platypus. The sequence continues at coordinate 42,592,591 of CM064486.1, forward strand.
ATATCACAAATACACGTGAGCCACTAAATGTTTCTAGTCTCTCAGTGGGGATCGAACCATCGACCATCCTGATCGTCCTGATGGTCGATGGTTCGATTCCCACTGAGAGACTAGAAACATTTAGTGGCTCACGTGTATTTGTGATATATTCTCAATATTTGTAACTCTCATGCTTTGTGGGTTAGAATTAAATTAAATCAATTTCGACCCGAGTTGCGTCGAGACACTCAAAAATCTGTGTATGGTATTCTGGAAATATGGATCCTACAACTAGGTTTGAATTGAAATATATTCGCCTAGTGGGTTTCCCTTCTCCCTAACATAAATAGGATAGAAGGCTGAGTGTCTTTTAGACTGCCGTGGTGTAATTGATTAAAGTGTCGGCTATCGTCCTGATGGTCGATGGTTCGATCCCCACTGAGAGACTAGAAACATTTAGTGGCTCACGTGTATTTGTGATATATTCTCAATATTTGTAACTCTCATGCTTTGTGGGTTAGAATTAAATTAAATCAAATTCGACCTGAGTTGCGTCGGGACACTCAAAAATCCGTGTATGGTATTCTGGAAATATGGATCCTACAACTAGGTTTGAATTGAAATATATCCGCCTAGTGGGTTTCCCTTCTCCCTAACATAAATAGGATAGAAGGCCGAGTGTCTTTTAGACTGCCGTGGTGTAATTGATTAAAGCGTCGGCTATCGTCCTGATGGTCGATGGTTCGATCCCCACTGAGAGACTAGAAACATTTAGTGGCTCATGTGTATTTGTGATATATTCTCAATATTTGTAACTCTCATGCTTTGTGGGTTAGAATTAAATGAAATCAATTTCGACCCGAGTTGTGTCGAACACTCAAAAATCCGTGTATAGTATTCTGGAAATATGGATCCTACAACTAGGTTTGAATTGAAATATATTCGCCTAGTGGGTTTCCCTTCTCCCTAACATAAATAGGATAGAAGGCCGAGTGTCTTTTAGACTGCCGTGGTGTAATTGATTAAAGCGTCGGCTATCGTCCTGATGGTCGATGGTTCGATCCCCACTGAGAGACTAGAAACACATATATATATATATATATATATATACAGTATATAATTATATAAAATAATAATAACCTGAATGGGGGACTTAATTCGGTGTCATTTTAGTAGGGTCATTTGCTTGGAATCCGTGACCATTTTGTTCGTACCTTTTTCTCTCGATGGATTTGACAACCTGAACCATTTTAACCCTCCAGCCCCGGCTACGCATTACATAAATATTCCCTGAAACCCGGGTGTTTTGGCCGAAAAACGTCTAGGGTAGGCTACCGTATCTTTGTTATTCGGACTGCTTCCGCATTCCCGCGCATCCCCAAGCGTAGCTGTGTTATTTACCTGTAGAATGGCGTTAAGTAGAGCTCTCTAAGTCAACTGGTTCAGTTGTGATGATGATTTCATTGGAGATAACTTACGGCAACAACAGCCACTTTACACTACTTTTCGATACTTAACAACAACATACAGGCACACACGAACAAGCGACGCTCTCCTTCTTGTGGCCGGAGATGCGGGGCGTCGGTCCAGCCGGCTGTTGTTTACATGCGTCGGACCGACGCCTCGCACACCAAGCTCACAGGCTTTCAACCACTGGGCGTTAAAGAGCCCTTCCGGGCAGCTCTGGTATGCTTTTTTATGGGCGTTCAAGAGCCCTTCCGGGAACCAAGGGTTAAAGGAAAATTAGCTCCTATGCCCCTCTGAAAAATGACGGCTAACTCTGCTAGAGCCCAATATTCAAAATGGCCGCCAACACCATCTTGAAAAACATGAAATGTAATATCTCTGGCATCAGATGAGCTACAAGGACGAATGATGTGTCCTTTTTCACTAATTCTCGCATTACAAATCCACTGGAATGGTTATTGTATTGTATTGTATTGTATTATACTAATTGTACATACTAATCTGCCACTTCACTGTCACTACATGATTCACTGTACGAGCCATTATCAGTATCACTGTCCTCACTTTCGCTGCCTATCATCACTGTTGTTCTCTGCCTGCGGTGTATATCTAGTATTACTTTTTTACTGTTTCAGATGGATCGCATGCCTATCTGATGAAAATCGCCGACTTGTGAAGTGACCGAAATAATGGATAATAGAAGAGAGAGTGAAGAGTTACCAGACAAGACATTAAATGAATACGAGTGCATTTTACTCTGTGGTAAGCGATGTACCGCAGATGATCGTTTGGAAAACATTACACCTGAGAAGTGGGAATCCATCTGGGAAAAGTCTTTACAATGGAAAGAATTTGATAAGTTTCAAAGTTTCAACATATACATGGAAATGTGGATTGGGAGAAGGGACCAAAGGGTCACCACATGCATAGCACTTGTTACGCATCATTATCCAGCAAGCGCAAGCTCTCTCAAGCCGAAAAACGCAAACACAAATCCGAGGAACGTCTTGAAAGAGATGAAGCATCAGATCAACAAGACCCTTCCCCAGAGGCCAGTGCACCTAAAAGGCTCCGCTCCAGTATGGGTGTCCTTCACGATAAGACTCTATGTGTGTGGTGCATGAAAGGGGCATACAAGAGTAGTGATCGTGACAAGCAGATTTTACTCCTATCAACAATATGCCTGGACTTAATTCAAGTTACATACTGTCCGTCTGGAAGATGAGGTCATGAGATTGAGACTTGACACTCTGATTGTATCCATCCCAGATAGTCAAACAGCATTTGGGTTGGAAGTCCGCTACCATCGTGCGTGCTGGCGCAAATATGTAAGCGACCACAAGCCCCTTTCAGATGAAAGCACTCAACATCTGCAGCGTGTAAACCTCCGAGAGGCCCAAGCTCTCTTCTTTCATCATATTCGTCAAGTCATCTTCAAAGACCATGAAATTCGCACACTGCAAGGCCTGCTGCAGGACTATAAGCGCATTATCTCAAATCACGGACATAACTCAGTAGTAAAATCCAGCTACTTAACCCATCAGGCCCGGAAGGGCTCTTGAACGCCCATAAAAAATCATACCCGAGCTACCCGGAAGGGCTCTTGAACGCCCAGTGGTTGAAAGCCTGTGAGCTTGGTGTGCGAGGTGTCGGTCCGACGCATGTAAACAACAGCCGGCTGGACCGACACCCCGCATCTCTGGCCACAAGAAGGAGTGCGTCGCTTGTTCGTGTGTGCCTGTATGTTGTTGTTAAGTATCGAAAAGTAGTGTAAAGTGGCTGTTTTTGCCATAAAGTTATCTCCAATGAAATCATCATCACAACTGAACCAGTTGACTTAAAGAGCTCTACTTAACGCCATTCTACAGGTAAGAAACACATCTACGCTTGGGAATGCGCAGGAATGCGGAAGCAGTCAGAATAACAAAGATACAGTAGCCTAGGCGTAGACGTTTTTCGGCCAAAACCCCCGGGTTTTGGGGAATATATATATAATACATAGCCGGGGCTGGAGGGTTAAAGGAAATTCTCGTCAATGAATTTGGGGAAGACATCGGATTTCATGAACGCATTCAAAAGAATGTGAGTGAACTGGTATATGATACAACAGCAGCAGGTACATACATCGAGGTGGCAATATCTTCATTGGGTGTCAGCTATGATCAGTTGGTGATGAATGTTGCGGCATGACTCAAAGAGCAAGTCATCAGGACAAATACTAGTCCCTGGCTCCCATATATACAAGAGTTGGAGAGAGAAGAAGACCTCAGTGAGCTCCTGCTGAAGCTGCTCACATGGCTGAAACACCCAAATAAGTCTGCAATTGATGACAGTCCATCCGTCCGATCGATTGCATCTATCCTCACAAGCTACATCACTGGAAAACGCACTGCATTCGAGATAAATCTCTCTGTCTTGCTACATGGACTGACCAAGAGTAGGGAGATAGTCGACATAATGCACAAAGATGGACTGGGCATCAGTTACAATGACGTACTTATGCTGCGAGATTTTTGGGTGGTCAATGACCTCAAGTGCTCATCTGATTGCCCCTTCGAACTAGCTGAGGGTAAGCCTGCTATCGCTATAGTCGACAACGATGACTTCAAGAGTGACATACTGACCGGTGCTGGCCAGTCACACCGCACTAATGTCATGTTTGTGCAGCCAGAATCATTTGATACAGAACTTCCTTCCGAGAATCACGAGGATAGACCAGTTCCCGGTGCCAACTTTGCATCAAACCTCTCGACAACTTTCAAAGAGCTCGGAAGTGAAATGCAAAAAGTCAACCCATACAAGACAGCAAAGGTGGGGAACCACCTCTCAGGAAGCCACCAGCTGATCAAAGTACTCCTCCTCCTGACACATCGGTGCAAAGAATTTGTGGTGTGATCCATGCATTGGCCAGGGCGCAAGATGACCGAACGAGACCTAAGCCAGAAGAACAGACTGTGCCTGAGTTTTCAGGGTTTCACGCCTGCATGTCAAATGCAGATGAGAAGAGTCGAGCAATATACCACATGACCTATCCCAACCCACCCAGTAAGACAATTCTCAATGATGTGATGTGTAAGCTTGCAAAATCAATCGAAGAAAAAAAAAATGCCTTTTGCAATAATTGTTGGTGATCATCCTGTCTACGTGCTCATGCTAGAGTTGAAAAGTGAGAATGCTGAGCTGTTCAGCAAAATCTTACCATTCATGGCACCCTTCCACATCCAAATGTCGTTCATCTACACTATATACAAGAGGTTTAAGGGATCTGGCATCTCAGATGTGTTGGTGGCAGCTGGTGTTATAGCAGACGGGTCTGTTGATCAGGCCCTTCGTGGAAAACATGTTAAGCGTGGGGTTCGCTGCTTGCGACTATTCTACAAGACTCTGGTCCACCATGTCATAGACAAACTTTTGGAAGATTCCCCTCTATCTGAAGAAGTAAAGGCATCTCTTGCCAAGCTTCGACATCCGATTGATGCACAGGAACTTGCAGATGAACATGCAGAGCTAGAGAGAAATGCTGAGCTGAAGGACCTCGTTGATGCTCTCTTCAAGGACTTTGAGGGTGCCCCACAAACAGAATACTGGATGTCATTCATGGAAATGGTTGAAGTTCTAACTCAAATATCCATGCAATCAGAACAGGCAACTGGACTGAGTTCAAGTACTCACTCAAGCTCACGCTTCCTTTGATGCAAATCTATGATAATGACAAGTATGGTCGGCATCTCCCCGATTTCACCGCAGTGCTTGATACCCTTCCTGTCGATCAGGCTGCATTCATGGAGAGTGGTATGTTTGCACAGTCAATGACAGGAAAACCATATTCGTGTGTCGCCCTCGACATATGGATAGAGTCAACAATGAATAAGGGCTCTAAGCTGAAGTCTGGTGAAGTGGCAGATTAGTATGTACAATTAGTATAATACAATACAATACAATACAATAACCATTCCAGTGGATTTGTAATGCCAGAATTAGTGAAAAAGGACACCTCATTCGTCCTTGTAGCTCATCTGATGCCAGAGATATTACATTTCATGTTTTTCAAGATGGCGTTGGCAGCCATTTTGAATATTGGGCTCTAGCAGAGTTAGCCGTAATTTTTCAGAGGGGCATAGGAGCTAATTTTCCTTTAAAATGGTTCAGGTTGTCAAATCCATCGAGAGAAAAAGGTAGGAACAAAATGGTCACAGATTCCAAGCAAATGACCCTACTATTTCCCATCTGTAGTTACAATACAGTATACTGTATTATTTACCTTAGTTTTATTATATATTTATTGCCGGACTTCTTGATCCACGATGGGGTAGTCACGAATGAAATGCCTCCATGCACCTCTGTCCTCCGTCAGCCAGAACCCCTCCTCCCGCCCAACACCACTGTCACTCATATAAAACTCCATCCCACTCCGTCTCTCCTCTTCCACCTCTCTCTCATACTCTTTTCGTCATTCTCTCTCTCTCTCTGCACGCTCCACATGAACGAACCACCTCGGCGTGTTCAGATTCATACTCTCCAGCAAATCCACATCCACTCCATTCCACAACGCTCACATACTTCCATTTGTCTGTCTATGCAACTCCACATGCACTTCTCAAGGAACTAATTTCCTCCCCTCACTCTTAATTATCTCTCAAACAATTTCATTATGTCAATGTGATTTAGTAACTTCTTGAATTTGATGCTCTCCACCCTAGTCCTGGTCATAATTTTCAACATTCCTAAAACTCCCTTCCCCTGTAGTGCCCTCTCTCACTTCAACCTATTAATCCTATCTTTACTTATCACACGGCCCAAATACTGCCGACATTCTTCAGATGACCATTTAACCTCACCTACCGCACACTCTGTGACTGCATTCAGCTCCATGACCATACCCAACTCTTCACTACATTGACCTTCAGGTTCTGTTTCTCAGTTCCAAAAATATATACCAAACCCTGCAACTCTCCCCTACCCATTACTGTTATCACTCATTATCCTTCAGTAGGCTACATCTTCCCTACTAAGGTAGGGAAACATATCACCTATAATTGCCTCACACTTATCTCTCTCCTTTCCCTTTTTACAGAGGGAATAAAATACCCGATTGCCAGACTTCTGGTACTTTTCTATTCTCCCATATTTTCCATAACCATTCGGTCACTATCTCCCCTCAACTCAATCTATCCCCGATACTTTACCCATCTTTAAATCCTCACTTCCAACCTCCTGATCCCCTCCTCCACTGCTTCTCTTCTCTTCACTCCCATTCCCCATCCCATAAAGCTTGCAACATTTCATTTTCTACATTCAACAATTCATTAACCCTCAATTCGCAGTGACTGTCATATGATGGGAGAGAGAAAATTGGCCATCTGTACGATGCCCGTCATATGACAGACGCCATTTAGAGGATATTATGAGCGACGAGAGAGAGACCGGGCGTTGCAGGGACGACAGGCGGGCTTGATCCGCTCGCCACGGTCCCGCGGCGCATACTGAAGTCAACCACAACCGCTCTCAACATGCCCAAAACTGCCAAAATACCCCTATTTTCCCATTCGGTTGCACGATTGTGGCAAGACAACCCGATATCGTACAAGGATGGTTCAGGTCATTGGAAAGCTCTATCATCACCCTTTCACGGATATACAATTGTATTACGCTCTGGCTCTTGCTTATACATGAAAAAGAACATGGAATTAAGGTAAATTAAGGTAAATATAGCTGCCTGGCACGACGGTGATATCCCCCCCCCCCCTTTTGAGAGTTAAAGTGCTCTCTTTATCTCCTGCCTATCCACTAGCACTCACTCATTTTCATCTGTCAGTCCCACATCAACCCAACTGCCCATTGGTCTTTATAGTGTGTGTGGGTTCATGTGGAATAGGCTACTATTGTACTGTTGGAATGGCCGTTACTGTAGTCTGTAACCAGTGGACCTTATGTTCCACACAAGGTGACTCAAGTCTCACATACTATTGGCAGCGTTACAGGCATGCCCCACTTGTCAAGTTTGTTGTTGTGAGATCAGATCAAATAATCTGATCCCACTAAAAGTTATAAATTCTACATACAATAGTGTCTCGCCAATAACGACCTCTAAAATAAAGTTTTTGCCAATAACGGCAAGTCAGAATAGTTACCCACTTTCTAAAATAAAGTTTGTATTTATTTAAATAACGGTTATTACGCGGGAAATAAAAAGGCGCACATTGGAGAGCGTTTGTTTTCCCACTATCTTGATGATGTATTAATAACTATAATGATAAAGTAGGTCATTAATTATACAAATATTTCATGAATTGTTTTATCTCGTGGCAACAGCTGAGGGCACCCATTATCATTAAAATTATAGAACAAAACTTTGTTGAATTATCTATAACTCTTGTCAAATCTATAAAATTAAAATATTTCAAAATTTGTTGAATTATCTATAACTCTTGTCAAATCTATAAAATATTTCAAAATATACCGATACCATACTAGTTGAAAGATTTTTTCGTAGAATAAATAGCTATTTAATTACCATATAATTATATAAAATAAAACGCACTGAAGTACGACATTTCGAAAGTACAAGTAATACTGTGTCAGAATACAGAATACATTTGGCACACAGGACGTAGTAGCTCAACAAATACTCTTCAAATTTCTGGTGGAAGTAAACCAGCAGCCATTGCCTGCAGGGGAATGTGGGTATCCCGAGCAACTGGAGGCGACGCGGCAACGCACCAACATTTGTGACACCGTGCAGACCGCCTTCACAGTAAGCCAATAGTGTTTACAGTATATATTCTTGGCTGGCATGATGATTACAGTTTGTTTACAATTGCTGATTTATTCTTGTTTGTCAAAGAATTCATGCAGATTAGCTTATATAGCCCTAGTTTATATATTCTTGACTTTCAAGGATATCACTTTCTTGGTTAGCTAGACATTACAGTCCTGCTTAAATTGCCTCTATTATCTTGACAAACATATATATTAATAATGTAATATTTAAATATATAATGTTTGTAAACATAAAAATATGTTTTGCTTTGCAGTGTTGAAAATTAAATAATAAAAATTATATTCACATCCAGTCTTGGATTAATTTGAACATACCGTAATACAAATGAATCTTTCTATTACCTCGGCTGGTGAAGATCATATGGTCTGCTTACATAAATACAATTGAACATATATATTAAGTAATACCGGTAATTTGTATACTCATATTACACAATCGTTTGTGTATACTGTTGCAAAACAATAGCTGTGCATACTTTTCAATATAGTTAGCAGTTACTCGAGTATCCAGCTGCAAAATACGATAGATTTCTCCTGCCCTCCAATCCTGGCTTACTGTGAAGAGGCCTGCAGTGCTCGAACCACTTACAGGCTGGGCACAAACTGAACTACTACTCCCTCTTCAGGCATTAGGTCCACTGCATCTAATTTTGATGGGCCTAAACTTTCGCTGAAAGGCAAGAAAGATAAATTATTGCAACGGCTATAATTGAACAACATAAATGTATTTAACTTCATATAGGGCACAAAGAAAATCAATAGAACAACCATAACTGAACAATATTTAGTACATACATACAATGGTTTAAAGTCCTTTTCCTTTACATTAGAATTGTTCAGAAAGGGTTGTCTTTCAGCAGTTTGATTGTAGTACAATAAAGTCCTACCATAATACTGCCCTATCATTTCATTACTGTTAACCTATTGCTAATAACACTTTTAAGCAAAACTAAAAAAGTCCAACTTAAAAGGATACATGGGGCATATTCCTTTTCATCCACTAAATGTGAAGTCCCCTCACCCCCAGGGTGGATAGATAACAATATTCAATGGCTTACGGGAAATTTATAGCGAGGCCTTCCCGAGCGTTAAGTGCCCCATTAATTACTCCTTCCATTCGTCTATACATTAGGCTACCATAGCACAGTTGGAATGTATGTACATGCGCAGATTAATATGTAGGATTCAAAACTGCATAACAAATCGTAGGCTTGTGCATAATTCCTAACTGTCTTGATAGCGTAATGCATAAATGCGCGGAATTTCGGTGCGAGTATCCTAGGTTCGAGTCCTTGGAGTGCCACATATATTTGTTGATTTCATTAATTGAGTTTAGAAGTAAAGTTAGTTGGTGAAAAAATATGAAATATGATTAGGGTGGACCAAGTTTTTGGTTAATTTATACCGGTATCGGTATATATATAGCATAGTGGAAGGGCTCACTAATCTAAAGGCCATCCTGTGTTCTTACCTCAAAAAAGTAGCATTGACGACCTTGAGCTGGTTATCCCCCTTCTTGGGCACCCCCTTGATGGAGGTAAAGTCGACTGAAATTTGCTGATCGGGGCTCATGTTAACGGCCACAGCGTACCCCGGCGTCCCCTTCATCACTCTGGGTGACAAAACATAACGCTGCATTAGTTTACTTGTACACTCATTATGTATTAATTTACATGTAGCCTAAACTATTTCATCACTGCACAACATAACACAGTGTTGTCTTGTAGCTACACTTGAGTTTCAAAATAAATAGTTCCAACACCTTGCTCATAAATTGTGTACCGGTAATATGAAGTTACCCTGACATCCCATTCATCATTCTGTATGACATAACACTGAATTGGTTAGTTGGATACTCAAAATCAATGGATTGCCGACAACCTTGCTCATAAACTGTAATTTTGAGCTACTATCACGTTTCCTTGACAGTCCTCATGTCTAATGTGTTTTAATAGCCTGTTACTAGTAATATTTGTTTCATATCATAGGACTGGCATGTTATTATCCTTCTCTCTAGATTTCACACATATCAAGGTCTTCAGCAAACTATGACTGATTGTACCTTATTTTTTGTTTTTGCCAGACGCCGTAATTCCCGAGAAGGGGTGGCCAAAAACATTAGGCGTTTTCTCACAAATCGCTAGGTCAAGTTGCCCAGGCTTGACATCTACCAATAAAATTCTGACAGTGCGGACTCGATCTGCCAACCCACTGATCAGCTACAGACGCTCTGCAGACTACAGTATGCCACGGATCACGATTATACCTTATACGCTCACATAGTTATTGCAAGAGAAGTGGTAATAAATAGGAATGAATTAAGAATGCTAGTGAATAGAGGAGTGAAAACACGGTCATTTAGGAGAGGGGGGTCAGGCGCCAGTTAAACTAGATAATAGTCCGTCAGTCGCCTGGCCCGGGGAGCCGATATATATGAAGTGTATGCCTGGATGCGTGTGGGCGGGCTTGTGGTGGTAGAGCTTCGCTACATGTTTGCCTGCTGAGACCGGAACCTCTCCGGGAGGTCTGGGACCTGGGAATCTTGCTAGAGACCTCAAATGGGCCTGGGTCTCTGGGTCTTCTCCTGGGTGACCTAGATGTATGTGAATTTGTGGAGTTTTTCTTTTTCCCCTGTTAAGGCTCTGTCTCGAGTCGGCCATCCCCAGCTATGGGGTATGTGCCTGAGTATATAGATAGAAGTACAATAACTAGGAACTAACACATCACAACAACACACGTAACATACATAGTGAAATTTCATATACAGTATACATACTGTACAGTACTTAAAAAAATAATCGGATCTACTGTTTTTCAAAACCGCCAGTTCTTCCAATATACAGGAATTCACCAGCACTCGAGACACCAGTTAAAAAGAACCCCGATGCTTAGATATAATCAAACTATTATTATTAAGTGGTTTAACTAGACCATTAAGTGGTTTAACTAGACCACTGAATTTCTTATCTAACTTCTCGTAGTCCGTAGGCCAGGGTGCCAATCAGTCCCATCAGAGAGGCGTTTTAAATACAAAACAATAATGTATAAGGAATTTTTTGTATTGTCGAGATGTTATCTTGATAGCATAGGCCTACTTGGTCAATGAGTTCCCATGTCACTTAAGGGGAGATGGGTCGTTTATCTGGGCCCTCTTCTCCCTCATGTTTAGCCCCATTAGTTTTTATATTATATGACGTTCGGCTCATTTGTTTGGCGATCTTAAGACCTTTCACCCTTCTAAGACTTTTTGTGTCATTTAGGTGTCTATTTTTTTCCTGGCGAGCAATGGCGAGCCTGTTATTAAAGAGAAACCGGCCCTTGGCCGGGAAATTTTTCTATCGAAAAATGTACAAATATATCTTGAAGGGGGATGATTTTTTTTTTTTTTTTTTTTTTTTTATTGAGGTCTAGGGAGGACAGTAGAAAAATTATAAAAATTTAAAAAAATCAACCAAAAAGTTAACTATCCTCCCTTACCCCATCAGACCCGGCTATGTATTCCATACCGAAACCCGGGGGTTTTGTCCGAAAAACGTCTACGCCTAGGCTACCGTATCTTTGTTATTTTGACTGCTTCCGCATTCCCGCACATCCCCAAGCGTAGATGTGTTTTGTACCTGTAGAATGGCGTTAAGTAAAGCTCTCTAAGTCAACTGGTTCAGTTGTGATAACAATTTCCGTGGAGATAACTTTGTGGCGATATCAGCCACTTTACACTACTTTTCATTACTTAACAATAACATACAGGCACACACGAACAAGGACGCCTCTCCTTCTTGTGGTCGGAGATGCGCGGCGTCGGTCCAACCGGCTGTTGTTTACATGCGTCGGACGGACGCCTCGCACACCAAGCTTACAGGCTTTCAAGCTGCCGCTGCCTCAGAGCCCTTCCGGGTTCCGCGGGGGTGTTTTTTATGGATGTCTCAGAGCCCAACCGGGTCTGAGGGGTTAATAGCCGTATATTGGAGATCATGCTAAAAGTTTGACCACCTTGGATGGTACCATATTATGTTCTTCCGGGAAATGGCATATCAACTTATGTATTCGATACTACATGTAGACTATAATTGCAATCAGTTCACAGTTCTTTCAAAATATATAATAAAACAAAAATTATCAGCGGGAGAATGGTGTATAAAACATCTTGTCATTTCTTACTAATTACTGTATGAGGGTCAGACCTATGAGAGTTTCGTATGGAGCTCAGTGGTCTGGTTAATCTGCTCTACTTAACTAACTGTATGAGTTATAAAATGAAAGACTGGATTGTACTTCTAGCTATTTAGAGTACCTTAGCTTTTTCTGCTAATATTATACAAGCTCCTCTTGAAAAATGCTTAGCACTCAAATCATGTTCAATACATATTTTCTTATATCAAGTTTGGTAACATTTTGTTTTAGCACTAACAAAACAGGTAAACTTGATCATGAAATCAATCATGCATTTAAAAGAAATGGATGGGGCACTAAGCTTCCATTTCAGAAGAATGAGGAAATCTCGCGCAACTAAAAGCATCATCAATGCTGTACAGTTCAGTATATGCAATAATGAGGTTTAGGATAGAACATGCAAGATATTTCGTACATTAGAGGATGCTATCATATAAGCCACATACTAGTAGAACTTCCATAATTTTTAGCTTGTACTCAGCATATCCAATAAGAAAGGGACAAATATACAGATCGTTGGCTCCAGCCTTCCCTCAGGTACATGAGACTGGGGGCAAAAAATTCTGAACCCACCGGTTATAATGAATAGACAATTTTCAACACCAATATGTTCTGGTAACTAGTAGACCTAAAAACATGCTCTTGCCTTCTGACTACTTTAAGTAAAATCAGAAATGCATCAATTCGCAGAAAAGCTGAATACACAAAACAAGACTGATTAAATCATCTATGCAAGCAAATCTAAGCATTCTCAAGTAACTAATGGAAGAGACTTACGGAACCCTGAGAGCATGTCGGAATAAATAACTATTTTAACCACCGCCAGTATTTAAGAATTAATAATACACTTATTTGGGATGTGATCAAACATTACAATACAAGATTAAAAAATAAAAATTAATAAAAAAATAAGACCAAGTAATTTTAAGTTAAGAAAGAATTTGTTTTCAACTGCTTATTGAGCAGAAAGATTCTCAAAAAGCTGATAACAATGAAAAGGGCAGTTTGAAAACTATCATGAATACAATTTATTTTTTGTATAATTTGTATCGGTATATAGCCTATTTGATAATGAATTGAGGCATAAACCATAATTTATGGAAAACAATTTCCTTTGACAAACATGAATATTGTCCACTACACTAAAAGACCATCCTCATCATGTTTTTGTTTTCCTGTAAGCATCAATGATATTTAGTGCATTGATGATACTCATAAGTTTTCTAGGTAACAATGATATCAGGATACAGGAATTTATCACTATAAAATATTAAAGTAAATGAAGAAATTAACATATTGTACTGTATTTCTACATTGTAGGGGTAACTACATAAAGATTTCACATTGAGTGGATTAGAGCTAAACAAAAATTATGCTATTGCAACATGGCTGGGTTGATCGTTAGATTAGAACATCAGTTATATAATTTTATCATTAATAAGACAGTAGTTTTAGATTTACAGTTATGGAGAGCAATAATGTGGTTAAAATACAGATGCACATGATTATTCTAGTTATATCAAAATTACCACTAAATGGACTTAAATCCTCACCTGGCATAAGCGATAACAAACTCTGATGTGCTATTGACGAAGGTAATGTTTCCAACTTGCACGGACTCTTTCTCCCTGAACTCTGATAGTGAGTTGATAAAGCCAGAGTTCTCTGTGAGGTAGGTTTCCTCCAGCCCATCCACTATGGGGGTGCCAGGGACCAGGAAGAGCGAGAGTGTCACAAGCTGAACAGTCTTGGGGCCCAAGGATGACTCAGCCACTCCAGGGTTGTACTGTAAGGGGGAAAAGGATTGATATAATGGTGTGGAGTGTGTCAGTGATGAGATGTGAGAGTCAATAGTTGACTCGGCCACTGTATGGTAGCACTGTAAGTTGGAAAAGGAATGATGAAATGTTATCCATATGTGATAATAGTTTTTAACGCTGTGCACTCCCTTGGTTATTAGGGCTAGGGCGTGCCCCAGTTACAGGGATTTAACTGAACATTTGCCATGAATCGCTATACCGAGCTGTCCAAACTCTCCCATGGGGTAAGGGGGCCTTCATCTTATGGTGGAGGAAAAAAAGAATATGTCCCACGCATCCTACTGTGTGTCATAAAAGGTACAAGGCGACTAATAGGGGGGAAAGCGGAAGACTTGTGGACCAACGGCCAATACTTTACAATAAAGCCTTGCTATTGGCACTGTCTTGGTATGGCACTGCCGAGGCTGGTGGAGCGCGGATAAGTGCCACAGGGGACTCTACTAGCCTTACTTGGGGCTGTTTGGCACCACATAAAAATAGAAACAAGAGGAAGTTAGGCGAGTGGAGCAGCTAGTAGTAGAAGACCACCTATGGTATGAGAAAAGAAAGTGGAAAAATACATCGAGGAAAAACTTTCACGTAGTGGAAGTGGCATTGTGGCACGGGCAAAGGAAGCATGTCTTGACAAAGTAGCCTGGAGACGTTTCTCTCATGGCCATCCTTTAGCGGGGGTTACCCAGGGGGAAACAAGGCATCGGAGATGATGATGATATGAAGTTATGTAAGAGTGTACACTGCATGTAGCTTTATAAAAGAAAGCAAGAATGGGTGTACACTCGACCCTCCATTTGGCGGACTATATGGGGGGGGGGGGGGGGGGGGGCACTCAGTCCGGGAACCCTTCCAGTCCAGGCCGCATAAACATTGCCGGACTATAATCACCCTTAAGTAAGCCTAGTTTTAAGTTTTTTCGCATTTTAATCACAAATTGCTGAATACTACTATAGTACATGACAATTCAAATATGTAAAGGATAATAAGACTCACCAGTAACATTTTAAGAGTGTATTATTGAATTAGGGCTAGGTCTATTTAGTTAGTTTTTCATGCTTCGAAATGCTACTAGGTGTCTGCCTCATTACTGTCCCTCTCATCATTGTCCGCATTGTTATTCTTCTCCTCATTACCATGATACCTACTTTGAGCCCTTATTTCCTCCCTAGTCGGGTATCTAAGCTCCCCAGTTCGCATGGCTTGCCCTACGAAGCCTTCAAAGCTGGAATAGTTTATATATACACGTCGCCATTTTGCCGATTTTGGTCCAAGTGGCATTCTTTTTTCTTCTTCTTGTCGCAGCGCATGTTGCCGCCGAAAGTACATTTCTGGCATAGGCTAACTGAACACACGTTCTTTCAAGCCAAACGAATAGGCTTTAACGAAAAATACTGCCGCTTGGGATTGTTTGTTTATACTGTAAATGCAATAACATTATATAGCTTTATATAAGATTTCTTTACTTAAAGGAAACTGGCTAGATGATGGTGTGTGTGCCGGGTAGCCGTGTGTGCCTACACCATCATCTAGCCAGTTTCCTTTAAGTAAAGAAATCTTATATAAAGCTATATAATGTTATTGCATTTATAAACATAACAATCCCAAGCGGCCGTATTTTTCGTTAAAGCCTATTCGTTTGGCTTAAAGGAACATGTGTTCAGTTAGCCTATGCCAGAAATGTACTTTCGGCGGCAACAAGAAGAAAGAATGCTACTTGGACCAAAATTGCAGAATGGCGACGTGTATATATAAACTATTCCAGCTTTGAAGGCTTCGTAGGGCAAGCCATGAGAACTGAGGAGCTTAGATACTCGACTAGGGAGAAAATAAGGGCCCAAAGTAGCTATCATGGTAATGAGAAGAATAACGATGCGGACAATGACGAGAGGGACAGTAATGAGGCAGACACCCAGTAGCATGACGAAGCATAAAAAACGAACGAAATAGGCCTAGCCCTAATTCAATAATACACTCTTAAAATGTTAATGGTGAGTCTTATTATCCTTTAAATATTTTAATTGCCATGTACTAGGCCTATAGTAGTATTCAGAAATATGAGGAGTGCGGAAAGCATGCACGGTGCGGTGTGGTAAATTTGAATGCCGTACGTTCGTTAATGTTCCCGTACTTTTCCGTACATATGTACGGGCATGTCAAATATTGTCCGGGGGTCGGTCAGTGACCGAGAAATCCGAAAACTGACAATTAGGGGTACGGCAAATGGAGGGTCGAGTGTATTGTAAGAGCATGCTAGAATGGCTCTTTGTGAGACAGACAACAAGAAAAATCAGGTAAAAAGGTTGTGATTTTTTACTTTGTTTTAAGTGATTACTGTATATCATAATGATTAAATCAATGATAACTACTACTAAAACCTATATTTGATTCAATAATATACCATATTGAACTAAGATACTATTACTGACAACACATTCTAAATATAAATATGCTGTATATACAATTGGACTGACCTTGAAATAAGACCAGTCATCGTCGTGCATTTCAAGGAAGTCAAGGTATTTTTGGGGAGTGAATGATGACCCCAGGACATCTTGGCTCATGTTAACCACTCCATGGACCACATCGCTGTTGATAGAAATTTACACCGATAAATATCTTTGTAGAACTAATTCCTGCAAGTCATATAAAGATATTAACAGGCGAGGGTAGACAGGACTTCTCAGTCTTGGCAGGCAACCTATCTAAGGCCTGTCCACACTAGTGTTTTGTCCAGGACACTGTTGGCTGAACTGCCAACACCCAACACAAAGTGTCTGTTCCACTGTTTCCAGGACACTCAAGTATTCGCTCATGAGCGATTTGGTGGACAGTGTCAGGTGATTTGTCTGCCTAGTTGTTCAGCCCACTTGTTGCTACTTAGATTTTCTTGATATTTTTGTCTTGACCAAGAATGTAGCAATAATTCCCAAGAGTGCATTTGTGGTATGACCTACAGGAGTCACAATTTGCATGCAACTAGACATCAGGAAAGGCAGCCAGCTGTGAAAAACACCAAACTCCTGCCGCATAGCAACCAAGTCTGCACAGGGAGAGTGTGGGTATTAATTTTGTCTTCTCTATTCCCAAAGAGGTTGATTGCACTATTTATAGGCAATGGGCTTGCCAAGTAGCTACACCTAAATAAAAAAGAACTGGAAACAAAATAATTGTGGATTATCAAACAATAATCAGTATGAAAAGTAACTGACACTACTTGACTAGACCTCTGTCTCGAGTCGGCCACCCCCAGATATGGGGCATGTGCCAACCAAAATCATACAAATTTTCAAATAAATTAACAATAAAGATAGTTTATAGAGCATGGAAAGCAGCCACCAGGAGACCTAGGAATACATATATACTGTATACAGCACTGGATCTTTAATCTATCATAAAACCAATCATGAGTCAAGGGCTTATATGCCTTAACCTGATCTTGTAGCAAGTATTCTACAAGTATTCTACTTTTCTTAACCCTCCAGCCCCGGCTACGCATTACATAAATATTGCCCGAAACCCGGGTGTTTTGGCCGAAAAACATCTAGGCTAGGTTACCGTATCATTGTTATGCCGACTGCTTCCCGCATTCCTGCGCATCCCCAAGCGTAGCTGTGTTATTTACCTGTAGAATGGCGTTAAGTAGAGCCCTCTAAGTCAACTGGTTGAGTTGTGATGATGATTTCAGTGGAGATAACTTACGGCAACAACAGCCACTTTACAATACTTTTCGATACTTAACAACAACATACAGGCACACACGAACAAGCGACGCTCTCCTTCTTGTGGCCGGAGATGCGGGGCGTCGGTCCAGCCGGCTGTTGTTTACATGCGTCGGACCGACGCCTCGCACACCAAGCTCACAGGCTTTCAACCACTGGTACAATGTTGTACCACCCGGGTTCCTGGGGGCAAAACATAATGGTACACACGTGTACCATCCGAGTTTGAAGGGTTAACTAACCAACTTGTCTAGTCCACCTGTTGATTTATCAGCTGATACAAAGTTTGTGTAAGGAAATATATTGATACTAATGACTAAATTATATAGACATGAAGCAGAGAAATAGCAAGAAGCTTCTTATGTTGCCAATAACTACCGAGAAATCAGCACCTCTGGAATAAACTTTCTTGCAGGTAGAGGAAAACATTATCAAGGTTACACTGCTTGACTAGACCATATAGCTAACCCAGAACCTCACTACATCACCAGATCTTTTAGCTATAGTAGAGCATTACATTTTATCATAAATCAGAGCCATTATGCTTTATATGATTTTATGTACAGCTTTACTAAAACATCACCTACTGTGAGTCAGAGCTATTATACCTTTTACATTACCAGGGAACCACAAACATCATCACAATTAAGTTTCATGTGATCTTACAGCTGCCATAGCATGTTGTCAAACATGAGACTATTCTAACTCGGGCTAAAACTAATATTTATTTGATACAGTATACAAAGTTAAAGTTATACTCTACAGTGGTCCCTCGTGCTTGGCGAAACACAGTATTGGCGATAGGTTGGATATGGTACCAGAATCCGAATTTGGCACTTCAAATTCACTTTTGGCGCCAAGAATCTGAGTGACTGAAATTGCCGATAGGCCTATACAATAATTTACTTATCATTACTTACTATATCTTATAAACATAATAGTAGGTAGCCAATTTACCATAATGCTAAATTATATTTCATAATAAACTTATATAAACCGAGTAATCTTGGCCATACCGATATGCATGCAGTTTTGTTTACCACCGGTTTACTAAAGTGCCACCATTATCGATTTTCTTCGAGCCGAATCGAGCGGGAGGGTTACCAATTGTTAGATGTAAGACATGATAAATACCACTAGAAATATGAATTGGCAAAATCCATATATCACTTCAAAATTGTTCTGAAATTTCAAAACAAAAGTTTAAATACAAACCGCTAGTGTAAATCATTGCTGCTAGATTGAAGTAAAGGTCTCTAGATCTAGCGGAAGTCGCTATACGTACAGTATTGGCAGTACTGTTAGATGTAAGACATGATAATACCACTAGAAATATCTATCTATTGCCTGACGCCGTGATCCCCGAAGGGGTGGCCACGAACGAACCGCCCCCATGCACCTCTGTCCCCAGTCAGTCGACGCCCCTCCCCCCAACCAGCACCGCCTTCGTTCATGTAGTTCCTCACTCCATCCTTCCATCTCATATTCGGTCTACCTCTCCCCCTCTGTCCCTCCACCTCGCTCTCGTACACCCTCTTAGTCATTCTCTCGCTTTCCATACGTTCCATATGGCCGAACCATCTCAAGTTGTTCCTTTTCACACTTTCCAGCACATCTACCTCCACACCACACCTCCTTCTTACTTCCTCATTAGTCTGTCTATCCCTCCATGTAACTCCGCACGCACTCCTTAAGTAATTCATTTCCACTGCTCTCACTCTTGGTCTGAGTCTCTCAACCAACGTCCATGCTTCGCTTCCGTAAGTCAGTGTCGGGATTACCACACTGTCATGCAAGGACTTCTTCACTTCCATACTGACCACCCTATTTCTTGTTACTGCTTTTAGCGTTCCTACAACCCTCTTCCCCTGTTGTACCCTCTCCCGCACCTCTTCATCCATAGTCCCATCTTTACTCAACACACTGGCCAGATACTTAAAAGAGTTGACGATCTCCATAGCCTGACCGTTCAGCTTCACCTCACACTCTGTGACTTCACCCCTTTTGAAGACCATAACCTTGCTCTTCCCCGTATTTACCTTCAAATTCCGTTTTTCGCACACTGTTCCAAACTCATTTACCAGACCCTGCAACTCCCATTCATTATCACTCATCAGAACTGTATCATCCGCAAACAGCAGTATAGGTAGCTTCCACTCAATTCCCTCCCTTTTCAGCGATACACCAACATCCACTGCTCTTGATAGTATTTCTTTCATAACTCCATCCATATATACAGTAAACAACCACGGGGACATCACACACCCCTGTTTCAAACCAACATTCAGGTCAAAGAACTCGCTCTGCTCACTCTCCACACGTACTGCCGCCTTTGCACCCTCATACATGCTCTTCACTGCTTTCAGCAACTTGCCCTCTACTCCGTATATTCTAAGTACTTTCCACAAACCTTCTCTATCCACTCTGTCATAGGCCTTCTCCAAGTCCATAAAGGCAACATACACCTTTTGTTTCTTCTCCAGATACTTCTCCACAACACAATTCAGGGTAAAAATCTGATCTACACATCCTCTTCCCTTCCTAAAACCTCCCTGCTCGTCGCCTATCCATTTCTCCGTTCTCACTCTCACTCTCTCAATCACTACCCTACTGTATACCTTCCCTACTACGCTTAGAAGACATATTCCTCGGTGGTTACCACACACTCCTCTTTCCCCTTTGCCCTTATATAGGGGGACTATTATGCCAGTCTTCCAGTCATCGGGTGCACTCCCCTTCTCCCATGCTAGTTTGCACATTTTCCATACCCATTCTATCACTATCTCACCACCATACCTCAACATTTCTCCACACACTCCATCTGTTCCTGGTGCTTTCCCCAACTTCACTCTTTTCATGGCTTCCCACACTTCTGACCTCCTGATCCCCACCTCCTCCTCCACTACTTCTCTTCTTCTCCCTCCCATACCATATCCAGCTATGTTTGCTGGCTCTTCATTCCTTTCATTTAGCAACTCACTGAAGTACTCCCTCCATCTTTCGACTCTCTCTTGCTTCTCGGCTAGCATTCTCCCATTCTTATCTTTCACACCCTTACTGTTTCCCTTGCTACCTTCCCTAACTTTCTTGACTTCTTTCCAGAACAGTTTCTTACTCTCCCTCCATTTTACACTCAGATTCCTTCCAAATTCCTCATCTACTCTTCTCTTACTTTCCTTCACTACTCTCTTCACCACCCTCTTACTCTCCACGTACCTCGCTCGTTTCTGTCTCTCGGAATCTTCATTCCCTCTACTACTACCCAACCACTCTCTATATGCTTTCTTCTTTTCTTCCACAGCTATTCTTACCTCTTCTGTCCACCATGCTGTACCTTTCACTCCCCTCCCTCTTCTCCTCACTCCACACACCTCCTCACATGCTGCACAGATCTCATCCTTAAACACCTTGCTCATCTCATCCACTTCCTCCATAACTTCCAGGTCGAACCCACCTAGTCGTCTTTCCACTGCTCTCCTGTACTCCTCCCTGACTTCCTCCTCCTGCAACCTCTCCACCCTCCTCACCATTCCACCCTCCTCTCGCCTCCCTCCCGCTCTCCTCACCCACTTCTTTTGTATCCTAACCTTAGCTACCACTACATAATGATCAGACAGACCCCCTCCAATACCCCTATACACCCTAGCATCCATCACAGATTTCTTCCTTCGTTCTAGAAATATAAATTGGCAAAATCCATATATTACTTCAAAATTGTTCTGAAATTTCAAAACAAAAGTTTAAATACAAACCGCTAGTGTAAATCATTGCTGCTAGATTGAAGTATAGGTTTCTAGATCTAGCGGAAGTCGCTATACGTATTGGCAGTACAGTACTGCACACTACCGACGGTGACACGATTGTCATTGATGTTGATGTTCCAGTAGAGGGGTGAACAGAATATTTTTCTTGTCCAATAATAGCTATTTCATAGTCCCACAGGACTTATTTGGATATATTTATGCCCCTGGCATGAAGGTATGTTGCCAATATGATAATAGACAAATAAATAGTTAAAGGACTAATAACCTAATAATAATGACACATAAATAATTAGGCTAACTCTGGGTATCCCGATACTGTACTTCATGTGACGGAACTGGCCATGGCCCATATAGTTCAGTTATGGGAGTGATCACTGTATAATGTCTTTGCTTTTAAGCAGTTAAAGTACAGTACGAAAATGGAGGTCAAAAGGGTGAACTTGGCCCTCGTCAAAGACTAATGGATAATTTTCCCATTTAAAGTACTATTCGCATTTGGCGAAATACACTTTTGGAGCTGGTTTGGCTAGACTAATTAAATCGCCAAATGCGAGGGACCACTGTATAGTTGCCTTTATAACTCAGAAGTTATTTAATAGCCAAAACAATGAGACAATTAAAATTGTCCTACATTTCCTTTCACACTTTGGTGGAAAAAATATAAATCAATAATGCCCACAAAATTACATTATCCTGGATTGAAACCCTGTGCCCTAACCCTAGAACATTACATATCAAGAGCCAGAGCTACTGGTATTGTACTTTTTGTGATCTCAAACATCCCAAGAACCATGGACTGACCTGTCGATGTCCTCCAGTTTGGAATTGATGGTGACGCTGGCATTCTTCATCTCCTCCGTCACCGGGTTGGCCATCAGGAAGCCCTTTACCCCCCGTTTGTCCCAGGAGTCCCTAAAAAGATCCTGCAAAGCACCACATAGCCCCACGTTAGTGCGTTCAGTGTTGTATCATGGTGATAGTTTATTATCATATTCTGGCTACTACTCAACATATGTAAATATTTAGGAATCTGTCTAAGTCTTTCACCTCCATCTTGTCGCACATGCCCTTAACCCCTCGGCTGCGCATGGGGGGTATGAGACACCACACGCCTGTGTGCACGTATTTGAGCTGTTCCTATCACTAACACTTATTTTACCATAAATATCGTTAACACTTATTCATATGCGCCTATTTTACCATTAACCCCTTATTGGCGGCGCTCGACTTAAGTCGTGCACCAATTTGCAGCAAGTTAGGAGCATTATTAAGGCTTTTAAAGGGTTAAAATCGAGTGCAAATGGCCGTGAGCACAGCAGGCCAGACAGCCGACTCCCAGGGCTTACCACCGCCCATTAACTCATGTTCCCTGTGTTCTCGAGAGGCCGGCAGTGTAGCCAGTAGTGAGCATAGCGGGGAAAAATATACCGCTATACGCTAAACTCCCATGTTCGTGGCACCACTGCAAGAGAACCACGAGTGCTACGTAGCTCGTTCTGGTCTCATTTTGAAGCTTTTAGCGCCTAGTTTTTTTGCTGAATACATTTCTTTTCATGCAGATACTTGATTGATCATTCAGGAGGGCCTTAATATGCCCAAATGAGCCCAAAACACCCCGCTAGACAAGGGTTAATATGAAGATATTAATCAGTTACAACAATAAAACAAGTGGAAACAGTGTTTGGCTGGTCAAAATCGCGAAATGAAAGCGAGTGTGTGTGAGTGAGTGTGAGCCAACCTTCCACTCACGAAGCTTTGAGAGACACTGGAGGTACCTCTCAATTATCTTCCTGACTTCTCCCCTAATTCCCACGCTTGGTAACACTGATGACAACGCCCTGCTAGCAACTCGCTAATGTTAGCACGAAAATAGACCACAGAATAAGGGAATAACAGGGAAAATAGGTGATAATTGTAGGAGGGGGGGGGGGGGGAAAAGTGGGGAAGTAGGTGATGTGGAGGAGTGATATTTGGCATGGCCCAGGGGCCAAAAAAAAAAAAAAAAAAAAAAAAAAAAAAAAAAAAAAAAAAAAAAAAAAAATTGGGGGGTGTTTTAAATGGATTTTTTTAGGCCCAGGATCTTAGCCCTTTGGCTACGGCCATTTAGGGCATATTCAGGCACTCCTGAATGATAAATCAAATATCTGCATTAAATGAAGTGTATTCTGCCAAAAACTAGACGAGAATAGCTTCAAAATGACACCAGAACGGGCCCCGTACGTGGTCTGGTTCACCCGCAGTGGTGCCAGTGAAACGCGGGAAACCCGCTATTATGTAACACTCGCTCGCTTGGCTACACTGCTGGGAGACACAGAGAGAGACCCGCGCGAGACACAGTCAACCTCAGTGAGCCGCTCGGTGCTCTGAGGGTCGGTGGCGGGCCCCTCACGCTCTCGCCCACGGACACTCGATTTTTACGGTTTTTACAGGCTTTTAAAGCCTGCAAATTGCTGTAACTTGCCAAAACATTCCAGAACGTCACCCGCAGCTCCTGGGTTAAGAGTCTTCCCGCAGTCGCCCGGGGAAACTCTTAAGAGTCTTCCCGCAGCTCCTGGGTTAAATTAAAGAGATCCAGCAAATTTGACACAATATTTAACCTTTCAGTACAATGACACTTTATTAAGACAAACACTATACATATTAAGTCACAAGCCAAGGTATCAAAAAGGTTGGTGTTGGCAAAGTTGTGATCATCTGTGCCGGGATCCGTTTAGTTACTTTACTTGAGAGATTCAAGATAAAGTTTTTCTATAATTAAATACCACAATAGGTTTTAACAGTAATGGGTTAGATGCTTATGTTCTGGGTGTGGTGTCCCTAGTTTGAATCCTGACAGGACCATAATCTATCTATCTATCTATTTACTCAGGCCCAATCCCCACTTTTTCTATTTTTTGTTTTTCATATATGTATTATATATTCAAGTACATTGGGGTTTGTAATGGAGGATCACTGTTAAAAACGGGGTGTTCCTTAATTACAACTCACAGCCAAAGCATCAATAAGGTCGGTGTTGGCAAAGTTAAGGTTATAGGAGTCAGGATCGAAGAAGTCAGTCATGTTGGGGTTCTTGTACCAGGTGTTGTCGGCAGCGACGCTGCTCGGCACAAAGTCAGTCACCACGTGGAGACCTTCCTTCTTGGCTGCCTGAGGGGGAGAGAGTGTCAAGTTAAAGAGAGTAACAGGAGAGTATCGTCTATAACACTTCAATCATACAGTATATGCATGAGAGAGAGAGAGATTGGTAGGGAATGGGGAAGATCAGCGTAGGATCAACACCAGAATAAAAACAACAAATACAGTTAAGTGGCCGATTAAACGTGACAAGAGGATAATTTAGGTGGGAGAGATATTTTATTTACATATATATATATTTTGCATTTCAGTTTATACAAAACCCATCAATCTGAAGATAGGTTCTGTATAGCCCTATACTGTAATATGCATGACAATTTAAAACTTTTTCTGTAGGCCTACAGTATTTCCCTCCAACCAAAATTATCAAAATTTTCATATATATCAAGAATAAATATAGTTTGTAGAGCATGCAGAGCAACCATCAGGAGACCTAGGAATACCCATGTACCACCTGGAAATACCTTTACAACTGATAAAGTTAATAGTAGCCCAATATAATGAAGAACAGGTGTTATCTTACTCAAATGGTGTTAATAGTGGCCCAATAAAATGAACAGGTGTTACCTTACTCAAATGGTTAATTAAGTGCAACCTAGAGCAACAAAAGAAATAAAATAGGCAATGGAATTTACCTCAAGCACTTTCTGGACCTTGGCAACGTCATAGCTGGGGTTGATATCGTTGAAGTCTAACGGGTTTATTAGTTCCTCCAAGTACACAGTCTTCATGCCCAGGTCTTTAGCAGTCTTGATCACTTCTGCAGAGAGAGACAAAGAAATATATACATTATAGTCTAAAAATATTTATGTGAGGAGGTACAGTATAGCTAATGTGAGGAGGTACAGTATAGCTAAGTAACTTCTTAAGTTATCGCTTTCAATAGGTGTGCTCCCAGTTGCAGACGAATGCGCGTGAAAATAAGGCTATGTTTTTTTTTGGAAATTGAAGACGAGAAGGAATACAGGAAAATTAAAATTTAATTTAATTATTTTAACCTTGTTATCACTTCAAAAGACATAAGAAGAACTGTAAAGCATGACTAAAGAGATGGAAATTCGTTTTTAGCCGAGTTTAAATGGTCTCTCGTTAACACCCTGCAGGACACTGTATCCAAATTATGTGCTCATGGCTTGAAACAAAGCACAGATCCTTATTGAGAACATCCAAAAACCTTACATTTGTCCATCAAGGCTATTAAGATCAACAGTAATAAAAGATAAGGATTTTGGATGGCCCTAATGGGCCAGACCCCGAAATCACAGGAATCGGTACTGTATTTAGAGATTGGAATAGATACGAAAAGGAATGCAGGAAAACATAAATGAATTTGCAGTTTCAAGACTGGAATGGATATGAGAAGGTGCTGTATGAAGGAAAATATACAAGAATTTGCATTGTTTCGGCTATTATATCAAAACATGCTTGATAGGTTATGACGCCGTTAAAAGTGCTATAGTTTTTTACTTTTT
Organism: Paralithodes platypus; assembly: GCA_032716605.1. Taxonomy (NCBI): domain Eukaryota; kingdom Metazoa; phylum Arthropoda; class Malacostraca; order Decapoda; family Lithodidae; genus Paralithodes; species Paralithodes platypus. The sequence goes on from CM064486.1 coordinate 42,618,891, forward strand.
GTAGACTTGGAGAAAGCCTTTGACCTGGTGCCAAGGGAAGTAATGCAGTGGAATATGAGAAAAATCTGAATAGAGAAGTGATTGATACGTGTGATAATGAGGGATCGTTGGCGTTCACCAAGGTTCAGTGCTGAGCCCATTACGGTTTGTTTTGGTCCTGGAGATTCTGTCAAGGGACTTTAAAACAAGACTCCCGTGGGAGATGCTATATGCAGATGACCTAGTTCTTATCGCAGATAGTGCGCAGGAAGCAGAGGTAAAGTTCAATTGATGGAGGGAGAGTATGGCAAACAAGGATCTAAGAGTTAATACAGATAAAGGTTATGATTAGCGGAGTATGACACGGAACTATAGAAAGAAACGGTGACTTTCCATGCGCAGTATATGTGAAGGGGGTGGGAAGTAACTTAATTCAATGTTGCATCTGTAGTGACTGGGTACATAAGAGAGAGGACTTCTGAAGAGAATCATAGACTTTGAATGTGCAGTGTACAAAGGAGAACTTATGTCAAATGACCCGCCTGTGTTGATTTCGGCTGTGTAGCGTGAAGTGTGTGAATAAATTCTGCTACTTGGGCGATACGGTTTTCGACGGAGGTGGCGCTGAAGCTGGCTCCATTGCTAGAGTCAGAAGTGGCTGGGGGAATTTTAGAGCGGTTGCCACTCCTGACAGAACTCCCACTTCACCTTAAAGGGAAGGTGCATACCACGTGTGTTAGGAGTGCGATGACCTATGCCTCGGAGACGTGGCCGGGTAAAGCGGAGGATACCAATAGAATGAAACGAAATTAGAATATAATGGTGAGATGGATATGTGGGGTTAACCTCAAGGACGGGTTATGGAGTGAGGAATTAAGAAGGCGTCTGGGCATTTAGAGAATCAGTGAAGTGATGTACACAAGTCGACTTGGTTGGTTTTTGATACAGGAAGAAAACGGATGATCAGAACTGGGTGAAGAAATGCCAGACTGTGAACGTGGGGGGAGCTGCGCCTAGGGGTAGACCTAAAAAGACGTGGGATCAGGTACTCCGTTCCTATCTCAAAATAAAGAATTTGACAACAGAGGCTGCTGATCAAAGGATCTGCAGATCGAGCCCTCACTGTCAAAATGTTATTGATAGATGTCAAGCCCGGGCAACTTGACCTAGCGATTCGTGACAAACGAGTAGTGTTCATGGGAATGACAGCGTCTTATAAAAAAATAAAAAAAAAGGCAGCCCTTTACAGGATCGCCTGGAATGCCACCATTCAAGGCATGAGACTGTAACCACACTCTGTGGATGAAGCGATCTTATAATATGTGCTAAAAAAGAAAGTAGCTACTGGTACTCTGATTAACCCGGCAAGTGCGGCAAGACTGATATAAGTTTTACTGGTGGGCTGTGGGAAGCCTTATATAATCCAAGGCCTAATTTTTTTTTATTTAAATCAACCCAGTATCTTTTTTTTTTTAATTGCCCCTTGGCCATGCCAAATATCACTCCTCCACCCTCCTACCCCCCCCCTTCAATTATCACCTTTTCTCCGTTATTCACTTATTCTTAGGTATATATTCGTGCTAACATTAGCGAGTTGCTAGCAGGGCGTGGTCATCTGTGTTACCAAGCGTGTGAAAGAGCCAGAGAGAGACTACCGCGCAACAGTGTCTCTCCAGCCGTCTTCACGGCTGGCTGGCTGCCTGAGCCATACGCTATGTAACTCTCGGCCTCTATCGCCGATTTTTACCATCCAAACGCTGTTTCCACTTGTTTTATTGCTGTAACAGGTTATTACCTTTATAATCAACGTAAAATAGGTGCATATGGATAAGTATTAATGCTATTTATGGTACGATGACGATTTGAGTGTAGGAAACTCTACATACCTCCGCACAGGGAGGGGTGGCCACTACCACACCCACGCAGCGGAGAGGTTAACCCCTCAGACCCGGTACGGCTCTGATGCACCCATAACAAACACCCCCCGCGCAACCCGGAAGGGTGCTGAGGCTCCGGCAGCTTGAAAGCCTGTAAGCTTGGTGTGCGAGGCGTCCGTCCGACGCATGTAAACAACAGACGGCTGGACCGACGCCGCGAATCTCTGACCACAAGAAGAAGTGCGTCGCTTGTTCGTGTGTGCCTGTATGTTATTGTTAAGTAGCGAAAAGTAGTGTAAAGTGGCTGTTTTTGCCACAAAGTTATCTCCAATCAAATCGTCATCACAGCTGAACCAGTTGACTTAGAGAGCTCTACTTAACGCCATTCTACAGGTACGAAACACATCTACGCTTGGGGATGCGCGGGAATGCGGAAGCAGTCAAAATAACAAAGATACGGTAGCCTGGGCCAAAACCCCCGGGTTTTGGGGAATATATATGGAATACATAGCCGGGGCTGGAGGGTTAAGGACTGTTTTAAATAATACCTTGTTTGACACCCTAGTCTCTCCAAAGCTACTTTATACTGACCATCAGGTTGCATGGCATCATTCTCATCATACTGGACCATGGCTGACTCCTGTACCCACTCCAGTGTCTCCTTGGGGGCGCATCGTGGGGCCTGTATGATGATCACAATGGCCATCACCAGCATGGCCACCCAACCAGCCCTGAAAACAAAATTACATCAGTACACCAGACATAGCATACAAAATAATAGATAAATATACAAAGAATACAAATACTTGATATATACATATATAAAGTACAGTACTGTATATATATGATATATACAAAATAATAGATAAATATACAAAGAATACAAATACTTGATATATACATATATAAAGTACAGTACTGTATATATATGATAACAGAATATACTGGTATAGAAAAAAACATTTTGCAAATCTGTAGCAATAAGTGAAACATCTGACATGAGATAATACAATACTGTACTGCACAAATATAAATTTGGCTAATCAATGCTTGCCATGGTTTTAACAACTCACCAGAAGAGGATGAAAAGTGCCCAACGCAGACGGATCCAAAAGGGGTCATCAGCGTACTTCATGAGGTCTTCCTTGCTGAGGCCGCTGAAGGTCGGGGCCTTACCCATGTCAATCTTGGCGTCGCCATTAGGGGGGTCGTTGTTCGAGGTGAATTTGACCTGCACATAATGATAGACATCAATATACAGTATTCCCACAATGCAAACTAAATAATTCTCGATTTCAGCAAACGCCAAGAGAGTCTAAATGTGATACTTGACAAGTGCGAGTGGAGGTACATGGAAAGATAGATAGATAAATGAGGAAGTACGAGAGTGAGCTGGTGTTGAGGGGTAGATCTAGAAAGACAAAGGACAATATTCTATTATCTGATCTCAAACCTGAAAACTTGATGAGTGAGTCAGCCCAGAAGAAAGCTTCCTGGAATGTTGCTATTAGGAAATGAGACTGAAACCATATTTTGTTTATGAATCACTAGGTGAATGTACATAACCCATTCCTTTTAGTTTTGAACTTTACTAATTCAAATACTGCTCACTTGCTATTCCTACCCACTCAATGTAAAATGTTCTGTACGTACCATTCTCGGTAATTATTAGAAGGCTTGCACCCTTATTTTTCATGTTTTTTGTTAATATTCCAATGTGGGATACAAAATGGCTTATTGAAATCATCATTTATGTTGCCAGCAGGGGGTATCGTAGATATCTATTATACTCCATAATGAAGATGTTTTTAAACAGCGAGGACATCCGAGGGAGTTCTGATAGTGAAGAGACTACGTTTTTTCCAGTAATATTGGGTTTTATAAATGCGATCAAAATTATTCTCAAACAGTGGATTATTCCGTCGGGGCAATGTGAATCAAATTTTTACATTTTTATATACACTAAGGTTTGTAATTAATATCATAGAACATTTAAGGAGCTTTATTTAAAACTATATAAAACTTTAATCTTTAAACTACATGTGTACCATATTTTAACCCAAATCTAAATGTAATTTATTGAGTTTTAAAAATAAATATAAAAATAGGTGAAACATAGGCTACATGTGCTGGGGCAAACGGAATCACTGATTCGGTTTGCCCTAAATTGATTTGGGGGTACTGAAGGGTAATGGGAATCAATTTAAAAAATTAACTAAAATCAAATTACCGGTACTGTAATTAGATAAAACCTTAAATATAAGCAATTAATAAAGTAAATACGCACTATATTTCACATTTAATCAAGAAAATAACCACTATTTTCCGCATACATTGGCAAAAATGGGCTGACTATACCTTGTAATTCTAATCCATTTCAAAAATATAAATTAAATTAAACTACAGTAAAAGTCCTTTAATCCGACGACCGATGATTCGAATCTCCCAATAGTCCGAATTTTTCAATTTGAGGCCCAATCCGAATTCACCCGATGGTCCGAATTTCAAGAAGTCCCAAAGTCCCCTTTTTGAGGCATTAGTCCACTCAAATGACACATAATGGAGCACACACATATCATATGTTCATGAATTAACTTTAAAAGTTTACCATTGTCATTGTAGCCTATTACCTACTTCAAAACATTCAGATTAATGGTTAAAGGAAGCTACTGATATAAACGTAAACACCACATCGTCTGCTAGAGTTTGTTTTGCTCTTGAACGCATCCTTGGGACGCTCCGATGCGCTACTGGCTTGCACCACATTTTCTGCAAGCGCATTCAGTCTTGAGCTTGAAAACGCACCTTTGGACGTTCCGATACGCTACTATTTATAGTTCAGTGATCGGAGCATCCCAAGGGTGCTTTCAAGACAACAAGACAAGGGTGCTTTCAATACAATATAATATATATAACAGAGCACGTCACAAAAGGAAAATTACAAGAACCTCTCAGGGAAGTGCCGTTGTTAAGGCATTACTTCCCGAACCACATCTGATCTGATCTTCAAGAGCAAGACAAACTCGCTAGTAGACGATGCGGACATATGGTGTTTACGTTTATATCAGCAGATTCCTTTGACCATTAATCTGAATGTTTTGAAGTAGGTAATAGGCTACAATGATAATGGTAAACTTTTGAAGTGATTTCATGAACATATGATATGTGTGAGTGTCATTTGGGTGGCCTAATGCCTCAATGTTTTCGTCAGGCCATTAATACACAGATTCATAGGGGTAAAGTCCGATAATCCGAAAAATCCACTAATCCGAACGAGGGCCGGTCCGCTGCCCTTCGGATTAACGGAAGGAAGTTTACTGTAATTATATAAACGTAAAATTAAGCAATTACTAAAATAAATAAACGTATTTGACATTGTATTAAGAAAACATACCATTATATCACACATATCACACCAGCAGGCCACTAAATGAATCTCTATTGAAATGCATTGTGGCTCTGTGAAACATATTACACATTCAGGTGTCTATCATATGAGCAGGCCACTAAATTTGTCTATCGAAAAATACTGTGGCTTTGTTTGAAAATTTCAGTTCAGTTTCTTCACCACGTCCTTTCTGTCAGCGGCGCACTCATCCTTATTTGCGGGGGCCTTAACTGGCGGCGCGCGACCTATGTCGAGTGAAATAAATTTGGACTATGTGGCGGTGCACGACATCTGTCGATGCCATTTTCAGCACGTAATGTTGCTGAGAGAGAGAGCTGAGCGGTGGGACGAGCGTAGCAACCTTATGACCGCTCCCCACCACCGCGGTGGACATACTGAACTGTATTCTACTTTCCTCCCCCCTTTCTCACTCGCTACACAGGGAATTATGTAAGGAAATTACCTTATTTCAGGGTTTTTGCACTCGTGTTGCACGATCGTTGCAAGAGAACCAGTGGTCGTACAAGGATGGTTCGGGTGTCATTGGAAAGCTGTTTATGCCCTTTCAAGGATAGATACTTGTTTTACACTCTGGGTCTTATTTAGGCATGAAAATGATCACGTAAACAACCCTATTTAGGGTAAAAAAAAAAACGCTGTGCGGTACGGTCAAATAGACCGCCTAGGCTGCCAATAAGGTGTTAAAAGCCATCAGTTTTCATTTTCGCATTCCGATTTTCGATAAAAAGCAACGTCGACTTCCGACACTTTCAACAATTTTCCGACATAGTGTCTGGACATTTGGTTTTTTTTGCAGCGAACCGAACCAGCACATACTCTGTCACGTTTAATCCGGTGTCACTTTCTGCTACATTTTCTGTCAGGTCCTTGGAAGGACCTGCTGGGGTTGCCAGATTCTCTTGGTCTTCTTCAGAGCCACTTCCCAACTCCAGGCTATCTTCTGTGCAACTGTCCTCTTCTGACGAGGATGTGTCATCGAAATCCAGCCTACATTTTGTGCGCTTCTTCATTTCTTCCCTTCCCTGCGGGTTGGCAGCCCGTTTCCTTGAAATATTCTGGCACATGCGGGATGATAGGAGGTTAGAGTGCCTCTTCATAAAACCATGCACCCAGAAACTAATGTCAAAAGGCATAAACAGTCATAAAATCTAGCCCCCATATGGTGATTCACATTGCCCCATATGGTGATTCACATTACCCCGTATGGTGATTCACATTGCCCCGAAGAAATTAAACCGTTAAGTTTTTGTTTCCAAAACCTTATTTATACCTTCCTTGTTTATATATTTGTTGGCTGTCTTGTAAATTGTATTGTCCTCTTCGCAGGAAACACTAGTGGCTACAGCTTAAAAACCCTGAACAAAATATAAAAAATTAAAACCAGTTGGAGTTGTTTATTTTCATCATTATGGACAAAACAGTGATTGCAAATGAAAGAACATAAACTAGTTTCAAATGACTCGTCTGGACAAGGGAAACAATAAATGTTCAGGCAATCTTCATAGAAAGTTGATCATTTGACTTGTACTGGTCCCTGTAGTGGCAATTGACAACAACTTTTACCAATTTGTAGCATGATGATAAACTACAGGGACCTGTACAAGTCAAATGGTTAACATTAGCCAAAAATTATCTCAATATAGGTTGTTTTCCTTGCCCAAATGAGTCATTTGAGACTAGTTTGACATCTCTAACACAGTATACAGTTTGGGGTAATATATGTTTCAGTACTCTAATGAAGATAATTGAAAAGGGGCTGCCAAAGCCAACATAGGCTAAACCTATAATGGCCCTATATCTAATTTGCTTATAGGCCTATTGTGATTATTATTGTGTGTGCCAATTTTGACACTTCTATCAAGAAATGCACAATTCTTCTACCTAACTGCTTCACTAATGATACCCTTCCTTATATGTTACCTCACCCTGCCGGCCTGCCCTGATATCCAGGAAGTCCATACCTCTCAGGCTCTCAGTCTCAACCCACCCTCACTTCACTCTGTATTTCCAAATTCTCATACTTTTAGACACAGTACCAACCCGTAGGCCCAACACTGGTGCCTGGTCTCTATATTAATGTCCCCCAAACTCTCACTAAGTTCCCACTCCTTCTCCTAGCCTAAAGGTAACATTCAAGGAGACTACCGCAGGATTTACCTCTGACCGGATACCGGTAAAGGCTATCCTAGTGTTTACTATACTCCTTTGAAATGACATTAGCCTAACCTATCCTAGTATTATGGGTGGGGGCTGCCCCACACCCCCGCTGTTTGACATCTTTGACTTAGATTTTTGGTGTATTAGTATGTGAAGTGGGTATTTGTCGATAACGAAAATCCTCCATGCGGACTATATGGAGAAAAATATGGCGAATCTATTGGTGCCTATTTTCCCTAATAAATTGTTTCTCATAACGCTGCAGTAGTGTTGTTTAAAATAACCAAAACCAAAATAACTAGTAAAAAGGCTGTCCTGGGTCTCTTAAATTTTTAGTATAACTAAATAAGTTGGTCACCAATTATTTTGCAATATTTGAAAACAAATATGGATTTGATATGCTCTAAATAAGTTGGTCACCAATTATTTTGCAATATTTGAAAACAAATATGGATTTTATATGCTCTAAACATCATATGAAAATGTGTTTTAAGCCTCGGCCAAACCTAATAAAAATATATGGTACTAAAATGGAAATGTTTCGTAACATGGTTGTCAATACCTTCCTATAGACGGCACCGATTCGTACACACGCCATTTTCATCTGTCTCCCGAGGTCTGTCCACCAGCTTTTTAGTCAACACTAACTCCACCTGCCTATCTCTGTCGAAACTACAGGTGTTAATTTCCTAGTATCCCACATACTGAGTACAGTAGGGTCTTGTAAGATGCGAGATCAGAAGATGCGAGGACCCCAAATAATAAAATAAATTATTTTAAGATGCGAGACTGACCATAATTTGCGAATCGGAGGCTCAAAGTGGGCTAAATCCGAGGAGAAACCTCAAGATGCGAACATTTTTTTTTTAAATGCGAGCCTTAGGCGGGACGTTTTTCCAATAAGCTACGTGTATCGTAAGATGCGAAATCGTAAGATGCGGTCGCATCCATCGACCATAAACTCGCATCTTACGAGACCCTACTGTACTATGAATCCGCTGTTGCTGGCATGCAAGGGCTACCGTAGTTTAGTATCCCACGCAATGGGTACTATGAATCCGCTGTTGCTGGCATGCAAGGGCTAGTTTAGTATCCCACGTACTGGGTCTAGGTTAGGGAACACATCAAAAGGTATCAAAAGGTAAGGTAGTGTTGTTTGGTTAGGTTAATATACTAGGTCTCAGAAACAAGATTCGTAGTTGCGGTAGTATTTACAGATACGCCCGAATACTAAATGGGGGGCGGCCCACCCGCCATGGCACCGTTAAGGGTTCGTGTTGTATCCCACGTAGGCCTACTAGGTACTACGGACACATTGTAGGCGTTAGGTGTGGATTAGGCTTGTATCCAATGTAGCTGTGGTGGTCAAGTGGTGAGCACGCTCGCGTGTGAATCTGAAAGACCCGGGATCGAATCCCTGCCACAGCGGACATTTAGTGGGTGCGGTAGTACGTCCTAGCATGTTTCACATGCTTGCACCCAGTCAGGGGACATCCTGACGACGTATACAGACTAAACACACATAACAAAGCCACTCCAACACCTTCCTCTCTCTCCAACACCCCTTCTCCCCTCTCAACACTCTTCTCTGAGCTAGTGCCGATAAAAATGGCATGGTCAGTCCTGTAAAGAATCGTAAGATTCCAGGACGAGCTCATTAGTGGCGGATCCCCAGATCGAACGTGGTGATTGTCACCTAAACATCTACAAAAAGTAAAAAAAAAAAAAAAAAAAAAAGTCTATGTTACTGGATATTTATGATTTAAATAAGTGCTACGTTTTCGATAAATCTGGTTATATGACTTTGCAATTAGGGAAATCATGAGCCGATTTCTGACATTTTGTTAGTCTTTTTCGATTCTCAAAATCCGATCCAAGTTTTGCCAAAAATAGGCTCGGGTTTTCAAAAATTATGCTTTTTGGGGTTTGCAAAATTTTTAGGGAAACATGAGCCAAAATTCTAAATTTTAGGTTACTTTAATTTGTTTACTCTTAAAACTCGCAAAATCCGAGCCAAGTTTTGCCAAAACTTGGCTCGGGTTTTCCAAAATTCGGGTTTTATGGCTTGGCAATTTCGGAAAACCTGAGCCAAATTTCTAAATGAGGTTACTGTATTTTTTTTTGTCTACAAACTCACAAAATCCAAGCCAGCTTTGGCCAAAACTTGGCTCGGGTTTTCGAAATATTGGGTTTTAGGCCTTTGAAATACCTTAAAACCCGAGCCAAGTTTTGCTTAAATAAGTTTTTATCGCCGTTTTACGCATTTAACCCCTCATTTTCCCTGTATTTCATAGCCCTCCCCACTATCGGGCGGCGTGTCTTAAGATAGTTGTATAATGGGGAAAACGGTTTCGCCGAGGGTTGTAATTATTTCCAAACACTAGGCTATATATTGATGAAAACTAACAGGGAAAAATAAAAAAATCCATGGTAAAATTAGTGACCATCTTATTTAGTTTTTCCAAATTTGTACCCAATAATGCTGTAAAAGTGATACTAAAATGCCCATATGCAATCCTATTCTGCAAGTTAAGGCCGAAAATATTTGGGATAGGGCCTAGGCCTAGGCTATGCCTAATGCTGTGCTAATCTTCAATATTATTGTAATGCATACTGTAGGCTACCAAGAAACTGCCCATTCTGGTTAGGCTATTTAAATATCTGATAAATGTTTACCTATGGTCCCGTTAAAATATCCTCAAGTAACCTATTAAAAACTGTTCAGGGGACTGGTTAGAACTTGTAGGATGTTTAATTGAATGTCAGAAATCAGTATTTACTGAGAAATAACAGTCTTAAATGCGCTATGGGTCACCCAGGGTCCCTGCCCTCTTTCCCAGGTAAAGGGTGCCAAAACAGAAATTATCCAGTTCTGGATCATTTTTCTAAGCTTACAAGGATCAACTTTGCACGGCGTCTGCGGGGGGTGCGGGGGGCGCAGCCCCTCGTTACATAATAGGGGGTCCGGGGGGCGTAGCCCCCCGTCCGCCGGAGAAATTTTGAGATGTGAAGGTAAATATACGCACAATACATGCTCAAAATTTATTAAAAGGAATTAATAATATTGTAAGTAAAAGGGATGTTATGTATGTTTACTGGTGTTTAATCAGGATACTAGGGGAGCTGGCTGCCTGTACTTCAGTCTCAAAGAGATTCACTTCAGGTCCACTAATATAGGCATTGAAAACAGGTTTTTAAATTATTCTTAGCAGTCCCTGTTTTAGTTTTGTAACTTTTGTCCAATAAAGATTTCATGTATATTTGTTGTTGCATTCCAAGAACTATTACATACTTCATTTATATCCTTTCATATGATACATGAGTTACTATAGAGTACTGGTTAAAATACATACCGGTACCAAGTTTCAAGAATAAACTTTGATTAGAACATTTGTTTGTCTATTATTTTCCCTGGGCCGAGTAAAAAATACCTGGGTAGGCTATTTCCATCTCGGGTTAAGTACAATCAGTAGGAACGTAGAAACTTACTTTAATTTTCACAACTTTAAAAGACTCAAGATTCTGCGAGGCTAATTCCGAAAATATTCAATCAAGTCTCCGTTACCCCCATGAAGTCAGGTTATAGTAATGACAAGACATACCAATAATATATGTTAGTTAGCGGGTGTGTGGACTGTGGGGATAGTGGCAGCCCCCACTTTGGACACTAAGACTAAGTAAAGTTAGGTTAGGGTAAGGTAATGCAAATTATCTACTCATAACATGATAAACAATTGAACAATAAACTACTGTACTATATTCCTTGAAGAAATAAAAACAAACAATTGTACATAAGGCTGCGGAAAGATTCTTTAGTGATACCCAAGTCATGGCCGGGATTCCGGGAAATCTATAAATGCACTGTAGGCGGTAGGCCTAGCTGCTGGCTGTACACTTATTAAATTGTACCGGTAATCTGGCTAAAAAGTTACGGGTATACAAAATGAGAACATAGAGGCAGGGTGCAGATCCCACTTTGGACACTAAGTTTGGACTTTGGTTAGGGTAAGTTATTGCAAATCTTCCACTCATAATATAAACTACAATAAAATAAGATACTACTGTAGCCTATTCTGCCTATAGCCTATACCTTGAAAACAAAAACAAACGGTAAGACTGCGAAAGTATTCTTCAGTGACAGGTCTACCCCTATAGGCCTAATCCCACGGCATGACGGCAAACTGTTATTGTCATAGGCTATAGCCTAGCCAGGGTGTCGAATGACGCTGTTTTTTTTGAGTGATACAACTTTCTATATAATGATAAAAAAAAAAAAAAAATCCTAGCCTAGGCCTAGCCTACGTATTTTTATATTATTATTTTAAAAGTTAGACATCTAAAATAGGCCTAGGCTTAGGCCTACTGTGTTCCAAAACTCAAGAGTAGCCTAGCCTAGCCTTACAAAAAAAAATAAAAAAAATACAGGAATGTTGATCTAGGCTAAGTTTAATATACACTTCCCAGGTCATTTTAACAGTTCTATTGCTTCTATATATCATATAATACACCATAGAGTAAGTTTTTAATAACTAGAAAAAAAGGTCATCTTCTAAATAATTACCATAATTGAGGACCTTTGCCGTTCCCGGGTTAAGAGTGGGCTCTGAGTCTTAGCCTACCAGAACCAGATTCCCAGCTGCCTAGCTAACCTTATTTTTTACTGTCTTTAACCTCAAATCTTCCTTGATCTTCATTAGCCTATCAATACATTATACATAGCCCCACTAGTGGGGGCAGTCCTAAGATTGTTGGATAATGGGTTATCCTAAGCCTAATACGCCTAGCCTCAGCCTAGGCTACTCATTTCTGCTTCAAATCATCATTATCATCATAGGCCTAGGCTAATACAAGTAGGCCTAGGCTTATCTGAAAAAATAATATGCTTGGCTACTTACAAAATCGCTGTTTGGTGCTTGCTAGAAGTCAGGTTTATCCAAAGTATCACCTTGAACTTATACCTTATATATAATGAGTTCCCCAAGATTAATATGCACAATTTTAGAATGTGTAGGGCACTCGCACTTCACATGAAGTCAATGTTATATTCCAGCCCCTTAATTCACTCTATTTTTCCACAAATATATCGGTAAATAACAGCTAACACATTTCCAAGTGTTCCACAGTTGATTGGCGGCAAGCTAATTTGACGTCATCATTGGATTATTCTCGGAAACACCACAATGGAAAACATTGCTGATATTCGTTCGTTGTTTTCCATTGATCCAACCACATATATACCCCTGAAAAACCAATAATTCATCATAAAATCGTACTAATTTATAGCTTACCTTATGCCTCAAGGTCTTGCGCTCTTTGTCAAACACATAAAATTTATATTCATTCACTATTTTTAAGAAATTAGAGACCCCATAAAATTAGCACATACGAAAAAATATCGTGTATTTTGTGGGAGTTTAATTAGGATCAGATAATTCAGATCAGATCAGAAAACTAACATTCAAACTTAAATTAATATTTTACATTATTCATTTCAGTGAAATTTAGTCAATATATTAAACACATGGAGTAGTTTAGTTAATATATACATAGTTTTAGATAAATACCTATTATTATCCTTTAATCTACATATTATTGAGCATTCGAGTGCCAATAAAATTAAGGTAGTTGTGTTCGTCTTGACTCAGCCTTCGGCGCAATATAACATCGGAGTGTAGGGGTACATTGGTTGTTTGTTTGTTTGTTTTAGCGGACTCTCCCATCCAGGAGTTCGTTCTATGAACGATGGCTGTTTCCTTATTGTAATATATATTTGTTATATTGGTGCTAAAGTCAGTCACCTCATCCGAACCGAACAAGTTGTGTTTTCACAGTGTAAACAAATCGCTCTCATGACTCGAGCTCTGGATTTATCCGTCTATATTTACATTAGTAGCTGCATTTGGACTTCAATACAGGTGATATATAATAGTTCTAAGATCATAGCCAATGTAGAGTACAGTGTAGAGCAAAGCAACTATCGTTTGATGAGTGTAATGTAGAAATAGAATGGCAGGTTTAGCGGGGCTCCCGGCCGCCCCGGGACAGTCACAGGCTCTTAGCCTATTTCAGTATCAATATTTGTTCAGATGTTAGGTTCGGGATCACGAAGAAAATGGGCGAATTTTGGCACACTGCCCAGGTAGGCCTAATGTTATGTTATATTATATTAGCCTATATTAGGGTTAGGTTAGGTTAATCTAATCTAATATAATATTTGTACATTTTAGGCAGTGGGCACGGCCGCGCGTATGTGGCAGCGTACAGACCCTCCCGTAAAACATAGCGCATTTTAAGACTTTTATTTCTCAGTAAATACTGATTTCCGACATTCAATTAAACATCCTACAAGTTCTAACCAGTCCCTTGAACAGTTTTTGGTAAATTTCTATAATTGCACCTATAGGCCTACGAGCTAAAAAAAATATTATAAGAACATAAGAACATAAGAAAATGGGAGTCTGCAGAAAGCCGATTGGCCTAAGCAAGGCAGATCCCTGTCCCACACAACCCCAATTCAATTACAAAGCCCAATTATAGGCTTCACACTCTAATACCCTGAGGATCATCTTACCAAAACGGTTAGAGATTAACGCAGGATTATGGGGGTCTGCAGAGCGCTGATTGGCCCACCCCGGCTGATCCCCCTTCACACCCAACCCTTCTCGTCCATATGCTTATCCAATTTTATCTTAAAGCTCCCTACAGTTTTAGATCCCACTATAGCACTTGGTAGTCCATTCCACCAACTCTGTTACTCTGGTAACTCTGTTACCAAACCAATACTTGCCTATATCTTTTCTGAAACAAAATTTATCTCATTTTGAACCATTTGTTCGAGTTCTTTCGCTATCACCGAGCTTCAGTGCATTTTGTCATGTCCCCTTTGTTAATCCCACTAACCCACTTCAACACTTCTATCATATCCCCTCTAACTCTGCGTCTCTCTAACGAATGTAAACCTAATTTCTTCAACCTTTCTTCATACGAAAGATTTCTAATATTATGGATCATTTTTGTCATTCTACGCTGTACTCTCTCCAATTGTTGTCCATTCTGTAATAAGGACACCAAAATTGGGACAGCATAATCCATGTGGGGGGTCTCACTAATGACAAGTAAAGTTTTTAAGATAACATCAGCAGTTCTGTTACTCACACTCCTAGAGATGAACCTGAGAATCCTGTTTGCCTTATTACGAACGCTTATACACTGTTTTCTAGGCTTCAAATCATTGCTAACAAACACACCTAGATCTTTCTCGCAGTCTGAATTTTCTAATTCTAAATTAGCTAGTTTATATTTAACATTTGTTTGCATCTTCCCTATCTTTAATACCTTGCATTTGTCAATGTTAAACTTCATCTGCCAATTTACTGACCATTCATGTAAGGTATCTAGATCCCTTTGGAGGCACTCTATATCGCTATCTGAATCAATTGATCTCCCTATTTTAGTATCGTCTGCGAATTTACTTATCCTACTAGTTATACCTAAATCTAGGTCATTTATGTATATAAGAAACAACAGGGGACCTAATACCGATCCCTGGGGGACACCACTTTTGACTGCTCCCCATTCTGACTTGGTACCATTTATGCTGACTCTCTGCTTCCTACCAATTAGCCATGACCTAATCCATCCTAACAACGCCCCACCTATTCCATGTGCCTCAACCTTTCTCATCAATCTCTCATGAGGGACTCTGTCGAAAGCTTTACTGAAATCTAAATATATAATATCATATGACTTGTCATTATCTACTGCTTCATATACCTCTGAGAAAAAACTAAGCAAATTAGTAAGGCAAGACCGTCCCTGAGTGAATCCATGCTGAGAAGAATTGATTAAGTTAAATGTTTTCTAAGTGGTTTCTCATTTTCCTAGCAATAATTGACTCTAGTAGTTTTCCTATGATTGAAGTGAGACTAATGGGGACGGTAATTGGATGCTATTGATTTATCACCTTTTTTGAAGATCGGAACTACATTTGCAAGCTTCCAAGCTTCTGGAAAACTATACCTGTTTCTAATGATGCTTGTTAAATAGAAATGTTAATGGATAACTTAACTCATCTCTGCATTCTTTTAATACTCTAGCATATACCTCATCAGGACCAGGCGATTTATGAGGTTTCAGTCTGTCAATTTCCTTAACCACATCATTTCTACTTATAGTAACCGTACTTAACCTATTTTCTATACTATCGCTGGATACCTTACGGACTTCTGGAAACTGTGCCAAATTTTTCATTAGTGAAAACGGAAAGAAATTGACTATTTAATGTACTGCACATTTCTAAATCATTTTTCTGTCAATTTTCCTATAGAAGTTTTAAGGGGACCAATTACATCTCTAACCTTGGATTTATATAGTTGGTAAAAAGCTTTAGGATTATTTTTTGAGTCATTGGCAACCTTAATTTCATAATTTCTTTTTTCTTTCCTAATATCCTTTTTACCTGTCTTGATAGATTCTGATAGTAAGCAAGTAGGTGAATTTCGCCTTTTCTAATTTTTTCTATATATTCCTCTCTTTTGTCCTAGAAGATCTAATAGTCTATTATTCATCCATTTGGGTTGGTTCTGTGTTGATCTAAATTTTCTTTTGGGGATATATTTATTTTGCGCATTGAATACTGACTTGATAAAATTATCGTATGTATCTACCAAGTTTGACGTCTCCTCCTGACTTAAGATGACAGGTGCCTGAGGAAGGATACACTTATTTGGACACCTGGATCGACTTATTTTTTGACCATAGGGTCCGCTACAGGACTTCTCTTAACCCACCATAATTGGCTTTTCTGAAGTCAGGTATTAATGTTGTATTCTCTCTGGTATTACCTTTCCATTGTATATTAAAATACACAGAATTGTGATCACTATTTCCTAGGTGGTCCCCGATTTCTACACTATTTATCATATGTTCATTGTTACTGAAAACTAAATCGAGAATATTATCACCTCTAGTTGGCGTATCTATGAATTGAGATAAAAAAACTATCTTGTACTACCTCAATAAACTCCTTTGAATCAGAGTCGCCTATTTGTAATTGTATGTCGCCTTATTGTATTTAACAGGCAGGTACAACGAGGTAAGTGAAGTGGTATAGGTGGCAATATGCGGAAATGGATTATAAGGGCATTCTGCCCCCCTCTGACAAAAGTCTATCAATCTAGATGTGACACGGATTTACAATGTTTCCGAGATATATTAGCCTAACCTAACCTAACCTAGTATTATGGGTGGGGGCTGCTGCCCCCACACCCCCGCTGGTTGGGTAAAACGGTAGAAATCCAGTTGGGGGTGGAGTGAATAACCGTAGATTTTCGTAAGGGGGTAAGAGGGGGGCAGAATGCCCTTATAATCCATTTCCGCATATTGCCACCTATACCACATCACTTACCTCGTCGTACCTTCCTGTTAAATACAATAATAATTTGTTTAGCTCGTATAGGTGCAATTAGGCTATAGAATAATACCCAGTTTTGGTTCAATGTTATTTTAATACCACGAATTTTGTTGATATATTTGAAGATAAATATTGAATCTATATGCTCTAAAGATCATACGAAAAGTTGTTTTAACCCTCGGCAAAACTTAATAAAAAAGTATGGTAATAAAATGTCTTTTTCGTAACAAGGTTGTCAATAAGGTACTTCCAGTTATCGATAGCTCTAAAGATCATATGAAAATGTGTTAAACCCTCGGAAAAACTAATATAAAAGTATGGTACTAAAATTGAATTTTCGTAACAAGGTTGTCAATATGGTACTTTCCCGTTATCAATGTACAATCAAAGCTGAAGATTGCAGAGTAAACACCGTAGACTTCATCGACTTTCTTTCACCTTCGTAGGCCTATAATCGACAGCCATTTTTTTTTTTTTTTTTTTTTTTTGTACTAAGGGTACTCAACCAGCGGGGGTGTGGGGGCAGCAGCCCCCACTCATAATACTAGGTTAGGTTAGGTAAGGTTGTTAGGTTAGGCTAATGTCTTTTCAAATCACTATCGGGGGGGGCGTGTCTCAACATCGATCAATAGGCCTAATGGGGAAAATAGGTTTTCCCGAGATTTCTAATTAATTACAAACACTATATATTGATGCAAATGAACAAATTCTTTTATAAAAAACACTCGGGAAAATTTGTGGTATTAAAATAACATTTTTCCCCAGTTTTTAATAAGTTAGCCTACTTGAGGATATTTTAACGGGACCATAGGCTAGGTAAATTTTTACCAAATATCTTAAACTTAACTTAGGCTAGGTATAGGCTAACCAGGGCAAAATGGTGGCCAGGGCAAAAACCAAAATGGTGGTAAAACTTTGACGTCACCATTAGGCCTATCATAATTTATGAATATCCTATAAATGCCATAGCCTAATTGTATCAGTGGCTCATAGGCTAGGCTATACAACTTAGGTCTTAGGATTTTAGCCTACTTCACAGACACATTAAATAACATGTTATAATTTTCGATTGTGAAAACTTCCCCTAGATACTTAGTGGAAAGTGTGTTTTATCATTTCGGTCTGGGGAATACCCATATTGCAAGTGCCACTTATGCAACTGCAAGTCTTAATAAATTACACAAAACGCTCTTCCTTGATTTCCCACCTCGCCCAATTTACATATATAGCCTAGCCTACGTTCAAAATTAACTAAAAATACATAGACAACAATGAAAATCCACCAAAAATGGATATCAAGGTCAATAAAATGGAAAAATACTCGCCTCCGCCTCCTCATTAGTGAGAGGAACCTTAGTGCCGTCCTCCTGGGGTGCCATCTCGTTGTTTGCTGGGCCGTTAATGACCCCCTTCTCCTCAGTCATGGTGTACAAAGTTGGCTACCCTTGCAGACGCTAAAAATAATCCTGTAGAAGCGATTTTGGGGGACGTTGTGGGGCTTCGTGCCAAATAGCGTGACGTCGAGCTTCAGTCTGTGGTCGCCTCTGCGGACTCGTCGGCTCTGTCGTCATCAAGAGTGGGCGACGGATCGTCTGTAAGGAGAATTATATCAATCTTTTCACAGCATCCACCATCGTGTATACTTTGACAATAAATCTCTCTCTCTCTCTCTCTCTATATATATATATATATATATATATATATATATATATATATATATATATATATATATATATATATATATATATATATATATAATATATATATATATATATATCTATATACTGTACTCCTAAATCTATTCCTGCGCGTGCTAACTACCACATGGCCTAAAATGTGTAAGCAATACTCTATCTCAACATTGAAGAATAAGAGTAATGTAGGCAAAATGGTGTCTGCTGAAATAAAGCTGGTTAGCTTGTTGGCTACCAATAGAAGCCAGCAAATGCTGGGTGCCACACCCGCTGTTCCGCACCTCCCCGTCTAGCTTCACTTGATCTGATTACTATATTGCAAGCAGTTATAAATATTAGTAATCTCTATCAATGCATGTGCGATTTGACTTTCCCACCTTTCAAAATACTGGATTAATATTAGGGCGTACGTGAGCGATGCATTATAGTGGGGTGGTTACTGGAACAGCTTTATTGTTGATTGTAGCTACGAAGGGGTCCCGTAATCGAGGCATCAAAAGACACATTTCTTGAAATGTTTATCTTGTAAATGTTTGCACTTAGTTTATTGTATCAACACTGTACCTAATGTACAGTATATTTACACTGTCCCATTCCTACTATTTACCTAACAAAAACTTATAATAAAGCTACATTATTATTATTATTATTATTATTATATTACATTCAGAAAGTTGCAATTTGGTTGCAATGATTGCCTTCCTTCGTTGCTCAACTGAGTGGGATGGTGCGTAAATGTAAAACTCCAAGATGTGGATAATTCCATTTACATTCAATATGTTGTTAATGCTGTGTATGAATAGGCTACTGTCTTACTGATAAGTTGATATTGGACACCCTTTTATGGCATTTGGGTGTGAAATACGACACCATTTCCAGTCTATCGGAGATCAGTGGTGGTAACACAAAATGCAGCTCTAGGCTATATGCTAAACACCCATACATTTATCTGTTAAGCTGGGTCAAGTAGCCTATATAATATAGGCTACTATTATGACGACCTTTAGATAAATGTTGCATCATATCCATTGCCCTCACATTATTTACACATTTATTATGAATGAGTAGGCTATAGGCTACAGGCTACAGATAGGAACTTCTTCTTCTTCTATCGAACCCGCCCGCAGACCGTGTAGATCCACAGGGCTGACCTTTAAATCGGTACTGGCTCAGAAACGTTAGTAGGAGGGAAAGTTTAGAGTAGAAGGATAGTTTAACTCGTCCAGCCCCGGCTAGTTTTGTAATGTTTGTTCACCAGAACCCCCGGTTTTCAATTTTTTTTTTTCCAGAAACAATAGCGAATGGGTTAGGAATGAAGGAAAAACCACGAAAAACGGCTCAAAAAGCTTAAAGAATGGTCCTACAGAGCCCCCGAAAACGTATTTTACAAGAGTAAAAAATTGAAGGCAATTACCCCAAAAAACCAGGTTATTGCGCGCTCACGCGCACGTACGTGGACTTTGAGAGTTTTCAACCATCGGCACGGTTGCGTGGGATACGTACACAGTTCCCATACAAATCTGAGCCCTCTTGAGTGGCTACACCTGAGGTTACGGTCGGCGCAATGAGGGTGATGCGCCAGGCGCGTCTCTGGGGCTGTGCGTTACATACATCGCCGACGCGTCGCTGGGGCTGTACGGGTTAAGGGACAGTTTTGTTTTTTTATAACCCCCCCCCTCACTTCCTCCCCCCTCCCCGTCACTGCCCCCCCCCCCCCCCTACCCACTCCTCTTCCTCCACATTTTCTCCAACATCCTCTTCACCATCTCCATGTCTTGTGTTTCCATCTCCTGTGTTAACCCCAATAGCGCCCCTACCCCTCTATCTTCTCTCTGCTTAATCTCCTCCCACCCCCTCTCCCCAACTCTATTCCTCATGTACCCCTCTAACTCGTCTTTCTCCTCATTATATCTTGTACACTCCGTTACTATGTGCTCTACATCCTCCACTATTGGGTCTCCTCCCATTTCACATTGATTGCAGTGCGGTCCCATTCCATTCCATCTCCTTGTTCTCTCATTCGTCTCTAGCGATCCTGTCCTTGCTTTAAACAGTAGTTTCGATCCCCATCCTCCATCATAGCATAGTTCTCTAGCTGGTTTTTCCTTCTCTCTGTAATATGCCAGCGTGGCTTTATTTTCTACCCCCTCCCTCCACTTTCTTCTCCCTCCTCCTTTATCCCTTTCTCTATCTCTCTGACACATCCCCTCCCATTTTCTAGTATGACCCACTCCTCTCTCCCATTTCGTTTTCTAAATTCCCCTCCCACACGGTCCTGTTTTATATTTATCCTCCCCAATCTTCTTTTGCACTCTCTGTTCCATTTACTTTGCTCGATCGCCCATCTGTATACCTTCCCCGGCCACCTATCTTCCTCCATCCCCTCTAGCCTCACTTTGTACTTCCCTTTCGCTTTCCCAATCCTTTCCTCAAACATACTCCACCCCATCTCCCCTCGGATTGCTTCTTGTGCTACATATTTATTTGCCCCCAATCCTGTCCTCCCGATTTTATTTTGTACCGTTTCTAATTTCTTCGTTTCCGCCTCTGTTGTTTCTACCGCCTCTAAGCCGTACATTATTGCAGGTACTCCTAATCCTTTCCACAGCCCTCGCACTATTTCGTAGCTATTCGCTCTTAACCTTGTCGCGCTCCATAGTCTCCCATTCCATTGTTGCATTTGTCCAACCTTTTCACTTTTCGCCTTCTCAAACCCTTTCTCCGTAATTGTTACCCCCAGATATTTATACTCCCTTAAAGTCTTCTTCATTCTGTTTCCTTCCAATGTCCATTCCTCGTCCTCTCCATTCATTTTCATCACCTGGCTCTTTTCTTTACTAAATCTTACTTCAAGTTCCTCCCCGAATCTCGTTGCTTTCTCTAGTAGTCTCTGCAACCCTCCTCCCGTTTCTGCCATCAGAACTACGTCGTCAGCAAACAGAAGTACCCCCAGTCTTTCCTTGTTTATCTGGATCCCCTCCCCCACTCTTTTTATCCTCTGTGTCATTTCTTCCATATATAACGCAAATAATAACAGCGATAATACGCACCCCTGCCTTACCCCCCTCTTGCTTTCTACCCATCCCGTTTCTATACTTCCTAGCGCATACTTCGCCTTTGTTCCTTGGTACAATGATGTTATGATGTTTATATACTTTTCTGGTATTCCACTCCTTGCCATTATTTTCCACAGCAGTTCCCTGTTTACTCTATCATAGGCTTTCTCTATATCCAGGAATGCACAGTAACCCATTTTCTTCTCTCTTTTCATTTTCCCTATCACTTCGCTTAGTATATAGATATTGTTACAATATTGGTAATAATATTGTAAGCTAAATATATAATCTACAGGCGAGCCAATATCAAGGCATGGCTTCCTAAACCTCCCTTGACGACAAGAAGCATGTAACCAGACTCCCCCAATATATGTGAACCCCTATCCAGTGTGTCTCATTAAGAACCCGATATATATACCCATATCAACATGGTGGCAGCTGGGTAAGCAGTGTACGTGTGAATGAAGTACTGCTGACTAAGTTCTACAGCTGAAATAGTGAGTTATCCTTGGATTTAACCTCAACAAGTCGAAAGATATGAGTGACGTCATGGCATCTACTTCACAGCCTTTATTCTTCTGCAAGTCTGAGATTGAGCAAGCAGTGGCGTGGAGGCGTTACAAGAAGAAACTCGATCTTTACATCATCGGCAACGGTGTGAAGGGTAAGAGTGATGATATTAAAATAGCGAAATTGTTGACTGGAGGTGACATTCTGCTAGATATCTACGAATCTTTTGGCATAGAAGATGAATCTGCCCTGACTTATGCAACATTAATTGGGAAATTTGACAAGCATTTTTCACCAAGAGATGAGCAGCTGATGGCGAGGTACAACTTTCATGATAGCATGCAAAGGAAAGATGAATCCTTGGAATCTTTTATCACTAGGCTGAAGACTTTGGTAAGACACTGTGGATATGGAGAACTTCAAGATGAACTTCTGAGGGATAAAATTGTTTTTGGTTGCCAAGAGGATACACTTCGGGAAAAATTCTTTAGGGAGGATAGCCTAACTCTAGATGTTGTACTTAAGATGTGTACTGCCTATGAAACTTCAAGGAGATCAATGACAGCATTTCGAAGTGACAAGCAGGAGTCTCTACACAAACTCAGTGCAAAACCCAAGAAGAAGAGTAATCCACAAACAACAAAGACTAAGCCTAACCTCACGCAGTGCGACTTGTGTGGTTTAGCACATTATTGGGGTAAGAAGAACTGTCCTGCAACTGATGCCAAATGTCATAAATGCAAGAAAACGGGACACTATGCCAAGAAATGTCCAAGTAATGCAGCGACCGGCGGAGCACCAAGAAGCGCAGCGACAGGAGGCAAAAAGAAGACATCGCGCAGAGTCCACGCGGTAGAAGATGGAGACACAGAAGAAAGCGACGACTCAGAAGATAACTCAAGAGGACGGGAATACATCATGAACGTATCGACCGGATCCAGAGGAAAAACACATAATGGCTAATCTCATGGTCAACGGTAATAAAGTGAAGTTCCAGATCGACAGCGGGGCAAGTGTGAATGCCATTCCAAGTCATCTAGTACCGGACGCAGAGCTACAGCCGTGTGAGTCAACTCTTCAAATGTGGAACTCTACTACAATTCAGCCGTTGGGAAAGTGTAGGATTGATGTCCGCAACTGCAAGCAACCACAAAGGTACTATTCTGTTGAGTTTGTTGTTGTAAAACAGGTTGTTACACCAATTCTTGGTAAGCGAGCGTCTGAGAAGATGGGATTCATCACAGTTAACTATGAAAATATCTGTGCAATGAATGACATCCTAACAGACTACGAAGACGTATTTGCTGATGAAGTTGGCAAGATACCAGGAAATGTTCATCTAACAGTGGATGAGTCAGTGAAACCTATTGCAATTCCTTCATGTAGAGTACCATTGAGCATCAAGTCGAAGGTTAAAGAGAAACTGGAGCAGTTGGAGCAGGAAAATGTCATTACTAAGGTCGACGAGCCTACAGAATGGGTAAGTCGAATGGTAGCAGGAACCAAGAAGTCGGGGGATCTGAGAATTTGCATTGACCCTCAAGCTCTGAACAAAGCACTCATAAGAGAGATGCACCCTCTACCGGTAATCGACGACATTCTGCCTGACCTTGCAAAAGCCAAAATTTTCTCCAAGCTTGACCTCAAGAATGGCTACTGGCACTGTGTTGGATGAAGAATCATGCAAGCTGACAACATTTCAAACACCGTATGGGAGATACAGGTGGAACAGACTTCCTTTTGGTCTGGCTGTAAGCAGCGAAATTTTCAGAAGAAGCTACAACTGGTTCTGGATGATCTACAAGGCATAATTTGTGTTGCTGATGACATTTTGGTCTTTGGAGTTGGTGACACTGATGAAGAAGCTGCAAGGGATCATGACTCAAAGCTGAGAAACCTACTGGACAGATGCCGAGCAAAGGGTCTGAGGCTGAACAGAGCAAAGACTGAGCTTGGTAGTACAGAAATCACATTTCTAGGTCACAAGATCTTGCGGGATGGTCTGATGGCTGACCCAAAGAAGATTGAAGCAAGAAAGCTGTCGAGAGTGGTGAAGATCCGTTTTTGGCGATTCTAGACTACAGAAATACGCCTATGCAAGATTTGGAAGAGAGTCCAGCGCAACTCAACTTTGGTCGACGTACGAGGACGTTACTGCCGACTACTAGCAAGTTGTTGGAGCCGAAAGGAATTATGTTGGAGCGAGTGAAGCGGAAGAAGACGCTGAAATATCTCAAAAGCAAGAAGTACTACGACAAAGGTTCGAGAGTTTTGGAACCATTGGTTGAAGGTGACGTGGTGCGAATCAAGCCAACATCACTAGGCAAGAAGTGGGAACGAGGAGTTGTAACCAGGAGATTAGACGAGCGATCGTATGAAGTGGAGACAGAAAATGGAGCGATAAGACGAAATCGAGGTCATTTACGGATGACAAGTGAAAACGCTGACATAAGATAATGGAAAAGTCACTAATACAGACAACACCACAACCATTAGATCTACAGATAGGAATTCTACAGACATATGTGTTCCAGTCTACACAAACAACAGACACGTGAGAGACATACACGGTAGACTTGATGAATCTGTCACTACACATGAGAACAGGACGAGCGTGAGACGGAATAGGAATGTATTACCTACCAGGTACCGAGAGTTTGACATGACCAGATAAGAGTACAGTACCGGTATGACTGATTGCATGTCTGACTAACAGTCCAATACTGGTATGAGATGAGGCACTGGCAGAAATGGAAATGCTGGATGAGAATGTTACAGGATGAGAAAGATTATCTAAATGGAGTAAGTGAGTGAGAATACGGCTGAAGCCACTGAATGAGGAGTAACCTAACATTACAGTCTGAATGATACAGGTTTTGTAATGTGAATGGGAGTGTAAGGATATTATAATGCAGATCGGTATGCAAAGAAATTGTAATGCGAAAGGAAAGAGATTGGATGATTTTGAGTACGGTACTGGGTATCAGGATCTATAAATTTAAGTCAATCATATAACCTTTGTTACTAATTTATTAATCCTGCATGATATAACCAATAACTTTGCATGAAACATTTTGTAATTTTCAGAACATTGAATATTAATGTTCTAATGTACTAACTTTACTAATATACCAACAATTACTAATCCCATATAATCTCATAAAATAGATTCTTTATGTTTAGTTGGCACAAGGGTATACAATATATTTTTGTATCATATATATTCACTATTTGTGGATATTCTCATGTAGAACAGTATTATCAACTAATAATTAACCTACCTCACCTAGTCTTGTAATACCATATCAATAGATTTGACTAATATACCTCATCTACTTCATATCTCATATTTACATACTAATAGATTAATATTCTAACAAAATTAATCACATTCCATACTGTACTAAAAATACTAATTACTGTACCGATAACATACTGTATACAGTACAGTACCAGTAACTTAACAAATCATAGTACTGTACAATTTTATAAATCATATTGGTACTATTATTACTCTAGCTCATGTGCCATAATAGAATAAGCATTACTTAATAATCCTAGGGAACCTCAAAATGTCAAAATATAATTATTCATATAATTCCAATTTCACTGGTAGCTATCTTCTCAAAAGAGAGGATGTTACAATATTGGTAATAATATTGTAAGCTAAATATATAATCTACAGGCGAGCCGATATCAAGGCATGGCTTCCTAAACCTCCCTTGACGACAAGAAGCATGTAACCAGACTCCCCCAATATATGTGAACCCCTATCCAGTGTGTCTCATTAAGAACCCGATATATATACCCATATCAACAGATATTATCTGTCCCCCTCCTGTCTCTTCTGAACTTTGAGTAGTTTTTCATTCCTCATTCTATGATTTTCCCCTTCTATTCTTACTCTATCCCATCTAAACGCCTGTGCAGTAATCTGGAGACAACCCTCCAAGCAAACTGCACATTTAAACAATAAGAAGAACCCATTTTGCTCATCACTTATTATTCCGTTTCCCTCTATGGCTCTAAAATGCCCCAGAACGAGAAGCCCACCACAGAAGCCACGAACGAACACCACACAGAAACACCCAAAGGAAAGGTCCACAGAACAAAAGGACCAGCTGACCGAGCCAGCCATTTCAGACAGGCCCAAGCCCGCAGGGCTAAGCAGCTCCAGGCCGCACCCATTTACCTTTTCTAAACTGACCATTTTCCACACCTCACGTACACTAACCCCCTCGTGTCCTACAATCCTAACTACAAAGATGATGAACAGGAATATACATTCATATTAAAAACACCCATGCCCTGTCCCGACGTTGAGCCAATGCCAACACATCAGACAGCCATAATTATATCTATGTATGTTCTTACATCCGAGAAGTAGATGTTATATATCTTAGAAGTTAAAACACCCACGCCTGTCCCTAGACCTTGTATATCATTTCCCATGACTAGTATAGATATATGTAACCCGTGCTCAGTTGCCCCTTTGCATTGTTCCTCTAGTAACTAAGTGTCTCTAATATTAACTGCCACCAGTATTGATACGACATAGCGGCACTGTCCTTGTGTCGTATTGTGCCAAGTACAGATCGACCAGGTTTCATCACCTTATTAGGACGACGACTATAATGTCATCGTTAATTGATGTATGCAATCCTTAGTTTAAGTATTAATATTAACATTCCCTAACATCTTGTCTTGCCAGACTAAGCTTCTGAAGACCCATCGCCCCATAAATCTATGTATTCAATCCTTAGGTTAAGTATTTTTATCCGCCATTGTGTTCACCTTTTTCCATTTACTTTTCCACCATTGTCATACGTCTTCCCCTTGCCTCCTTCGTATCCACAGTCCACACTACGCCAATTTACTTTGTGTCATACACCTCTTACCCCAACCAGAGATTGTATAAGATAACCTGGTTACCAGTATCTGTCATAAGTACCCCGAAACAATAACTAAGTACCCTACGAACTGCCGCTGTTGTTGGTATATTTATATTTCATAGAAAACGCAGTTCCCAGGGCCAACTAATAGTATCCATAACTCCTCGGACTGATCACATAACTCTATCTTTTCCAGACTCATATACCACCCCATAGTTGCATTCCCCGGTAGCATTTGGCTAACGTATTCTACTGCCTTTTCAAACTTCCATATCAACTGCAGCCTAATGCCACCCCCACGCCCAGAGACCTTAGGGTCAAATTCCCCTATAGCCCCCCTGCACTCCCCCCTCTCTCATTATAAGACCCCGCACTTCTCTACTCTTGTCCGACCTAGCCTCTCTCTCATACCTCTTGAAGATCCTTGAATTGTCCGTTGCTAATGCTCTCCAACCTTTTATATATATACTCCTATCCAGCCTACCATCACTTAGTAGGCCAGAACAACATTAGAACTTTACTAGCCCCTTGCATGCCATCTATTCTCTTACAACCCATTCACAACCCTGCACCCAATGGTCGTCGGTGCGAGGCTAGCCGCCTCGCCAGTAACTAACTTCTATTGCCATACTTCCAGATAAATGTGGCAGAGTTAGCAACCCAGTCTCCACCACATCCAGCAAACCCTACAATTAACAACCAGCCGAGTAAAACCAGCTAGCCAAGGCACCTTCGGTTTTGGTATTAAGGACACCCACATCTGTCTCATACACAGAGGGTTATTACGAACACTGGTGATATGGCAAGCCCCTAGCCACAGCCGCCGGACGAGTATCACAGAGAGAGGGCGCCCAGCTCCCCCTTTTTGCCCACCCGAGGAGGGAGACCCCCACCCCGCGGAGGTATACCTGGCCCCTGTTTTGACTTCCGAGTCATTGCCAGGTAGCACAGGAATTCTTCCTATCAATGAACTAACCATGCATGACTAACACCTTTACTAACCTCTATTAACTCACAATAAACCATTTACCTTTCTTGCATGCTCTGATCACTAAATTAGCACCTCAGCTATACCATAGAATGAAGATTGAACAATCTAAGAGAGACGCTCCTATCACAGCTGTCCCCATCCTCCTCGCAAAGTAAATCTAGTCTCTCTCCCCTATATACTTCCAGTATAGCCAAAATAGTACCTCTTACTAAGGCTCAGTTATATGAAAATATAAAGGCTTTCCTATAGCCATGTGCCACAACAGTAAATACCAGATTACCTAGTCTCCATATCTATTGAGAGCTCAAATAAGTCCATAAGACTCGAGATCCTTACTGTCTACAGGGTCCAGAACCGAGCCTATAAATCTAGCTCCCGCCCCCAGTCAAATCAGTTGAAAGCTAGACACCAACCAGGGGTCACTCCCCTGCAGTTAACTTCTAGCTCTGCCCTTGTGTTGTTCCGGAGTGAGATTCCAGAGCCGGCAGACTCCGTGGCAGATTTGGATAGAAGGACCTGCCCACGTATTTGAGAACTTCACACATATGGGCCCCCTGGACGGCCGCGGAACCAGTCGTTAGCCCCCAACATCATGGACGCAAGATAACCAGGACCAGACCCATCAGATGCTACCCAAGATTCCCTTTAGCAGTACTACATATTACTGTGCTGTTTAGAGATTCACTAATTAATATTTCTACGAAGTGGCTATCTCTTTGCCCCAGTATAATTCATATAACCATTCAATTAGGAAGTGCTAAGCGTATCAGTGTTCATTATTTAACAGGCGATACTAACTCTCGTAATCAACCATATGCCCAGATATTATTACCTAGAAGGAAACCCTAGTGATATCTGAAGGTTTGCCCACTGATTTGCGTTCTATGTATTTCTGAGACAAGAATATAAAACTTAGATCAGTACCCCCTGAGGTTACTAGAATTCCCGTGCTCTAAAATACGCGTGTCTAATCTAGTCTGTGAACTATGACTTGTGCACCAGAGCTACCAGTAAGAAATCTAACAGTGAATATGATTCTATAAGTAACATTGATGGTGTTCGGTATATAAACCTGTTAAATTAAAGCCAGTGATCAGAAGATTAATACCTGAACGTTGGAAGTGGGAGACTAGGCTCCATCCAGATCCACTTATGCTAGTGTTGTTCGATTCTATTATATTGTCTTACACAAGTATTCTGCAGTGGTATATCAATAAACGTGATCGTGTAACTTGCTACCATGTGTTTCTTTGTGTTCTCCATTCCTCATATCTTGTATTGTGCATGCATCCTTATATACCCAGTCAATTAGAACTCACATTACCCAAGTTAAACCTGTAGAAAAACAGGGCATAACATTGGCGGCAGTGGTGGTTCTTGATTCGGATAAAAGGTTGCATTACACTGCAAGTTTGGAACAGTAGAAGCATGGCAACATCGCGAAATTTTCAGCCACTCGCACACATTCCCAAGTATGATGTAAACACGTATGATATCACCAGTTACTTAGACATAATAAAGCCAGTGTACGATGTGGTACTTCATAATGACCGCGAAAAAATCGCCGTTGCAATTACGCATATTATACAGTTGAGAGAAGCCGTTTCCCAACTTGTTGATCAGCCTACCTTTAAAGAATTTATTCGCCAAACTGTGACACAGTGTACGCCAGAGTTTACCTGGAACCAGTTTCGATCCTTCGTGATCCGGACCTTAGATCCACTTTTGGGTTCCCCCGTCGCCCCCAAAATAATAAAAGTCGACGAGATCAAGTATGAAGGGGATATAAATGTGACCCTCATACAACTCTACAGATACGTGAGGACCACGTATAGCTATGAAGATTACGACCAACAAAATGAACTCTTATTCACCGCATTGTTAAACATCCTCCCACCCCACATCACCGCCCATCTCGACCCGTATGGCTTATTCGAAGAACATATGCTCTCCATCAGAGAAGAATGCCTACGCAGTTCGATGAATCCCCTATCCAACCTTCAGCCCCTATCCAAGACTCCGTGCACCCTTCCAAAATGACTTCCGGTGAAAGTCCAACCCCAGTGCACTCTTCCTTGCCTCTATCCTCTCTGACCATCCCTAAATTTTCCCTTGCCAGCCATCCACCAACGATCATCTTCCATCAATTGTGTTACCCCATAAACCCCATCCTTTTTCTATGCATGTCAAACAAACCCACCAACCCCAGATAACCGCTAACCAGACCGTGACAGCCACCAAGAAGATTCCCAAAATTCGTCCTGTTAACAACCCCAAATCAATACATCAGTCCTCTACCAATAACCCCTGTTCTACACCTAACTCTTCCCCCACCAACCCTCCGCAGCCCCCCAACAAGCCCCGTATTCTAGCTATGCCTACCTATGTAGGCCTACCACAACATATTTTCCCCATGACCCCAGAAAACAAACCCACCAACCCCAGATAACCTCTAACCAGACCATGACTGCCACCAAGAAGATTCCCAAAATTCGTCCTGTTAACAACCCCAAGTCAATACATCAGTCCTCTACCAATAACCCCTGTTCGACACCTAACTCTTCCCCCACCAACCCGCCGCAGCCCCCCCAACAAGCCCCGTATTCTAGCTATGCCTACCTATGTAGGCCTACCACAACATATTTTCCCCATGACCCCAGAAATGTTCAGCTATCCCCCCACCAACAAAATTTCCCTTGTGACAGTTTTCCGTCGGTAGCTTGTGACAGTTTTCAGTCAGTAGCTCCCTTCCACCCCCACACAATTCACACTCCTAGAAAACTTCGAAACCCCACACTTGACTCGCCCTCTCATGTCAAACAAACTCACCAGTCCCAGATAACCTCTAACCAGACCGAGACTGCCACCAAGAAAATTCCCCAAACTCGTCCTGTTAACAACCCCAAATCAGTACATCACTCCTCCCTCAATAACCCATGTCCTATGCCTAACTCTGCCCCCACTAATCCTCCCCAGTCCCACATAACCTTTAACCAGACCGAGACTGACACCAAGAAAATTCCCCAAATTCGTCCTGTTAACAACCCCAAATCAATACATCAGTCCTCTACCAATAACCCCTGTTCTACACCTAACTCTTCCCCCACCAACCCGCCGCAGTCCCCCCAACAAATCCCGTTTCCTAACTCGCTCACCTCTCACCACCCTGACCCTCCCACACGCGCCGTTAATCCTCCCCTCACGCGTGACGACCTAGGGACCCAACCATGTTCCCCCCCTTCCCTCAGAAATGCTCAGCTATTCCCCCACCAACAAAATTTCCCTTGTGACAGTTTTCCGTCAGTAGCTCCCTTCCACCCCCCCACAATCCACACCCCTAATAAACTTCAAAACCCCACACTTGACTCACCCCCTCATGACAGACAAACCGACCAACCCCAGATAACCTCTAAACAAACCGTCACTGCCACCGACACACCCCACCACTCTGATCCTCCCACACGCGCCGTTAATCCCCCCCTCACGCGTGACCCCCACCAAAGTGATTTCCCCCCCTCATGCATACCGAACACCTGCTCACCAGTCGGTCCCCCACCATCATGAGCCCAGCTAAACTTTCAACCTCCACCAATTCCCACCCTGCCAGCCTAACCTCTCACGACCACATTCCGAACGAACAATCACCCCCGTACATAACCCCTACCTCCTTTTTCCCCCCTATCTTACCCCCCTCTTCACCGTTACCCCACCCGCCCCAAATTCCACCCCCAAAGATCCCGCTCGACAAAATACCACTCCCATCCCAATCCAACCACAAAACTTTTTCCACCTTGGCTAAACCCCAAAATACTCTCTCTCTCGCCCCAAACAACATAATCAACCTCTCAACTTCAACCACTCCTCGAAATCCCATCCATGTCTCTCCCGAAAATAAAATCAGTCCAAATTCAACCCCTCTCAAACCACAACCCTGCCTGCCCAGACCCCCCCCCCCACCATCTCCCTATCAAATCCCCACACCCCAAACCTCCAAACCACCCGATCATAGTAAACTCTCAACCTTCAGCCTTACTCACCCTTCCCCAAACCCCACTCACGACCACAAACTCTCTACACAATTCAACCCCTCCCCAGCACCAACCTCTTCCGCAACAACAACCCCGACTCGACCTGCCCGTTTCATCTTTAAAACCCCCCTATCACTACCCCCGACCGAAACCACTTAGACCCCCCCTCCAAAACTGGCCCCGGGCAAGCTCGCCCCCAGACCCACATTCCTAACGACAAGAACTAACGGTATATCCACCCCGCCCTTCCAAAGTGAAAGTGAAACCCCAAGGTCAAAGCCACAACCACCACCACCCCCTATTACCAGACCGTCACCCAGACTAACGGCAACCCTAAATAACCCCCCCTGATGATGATGAGGATATTATTGTACTTGATTTTTTATTTTTTTTCCAATGCCTAAGCGATTGGGCATGATTCTATAAATTTACATGTTTTCCATATACTGTATATATTATTTTTTTCCCCTTAGTCATACTACTTTTCTTGTTAACCTACACTTTTCTGACTATCTTTTAAATTTGCTTTATACATTGTTAAACACTTTACCTCTTCTTAATTTCCTGTGTTCTTAATTATCTGTCCTTTCTTAAATTTACATGTTTTCCATATACTGTATATATTATTTTTTTCCCTTAGTCATACTACTTTTCTTGTTAACCTACACTTTTCTGACTATCTTATAAATTTGCTTTATACATTGTTAAACACTTTACCTCTTCTTAATTTCCTGTGTTCTTAATTATCTGTTCTTTCTTAAATTTACATGTTTTCCATATACTATATATTATATATTTTTTCCCTTGGTCATACTACTTTTCTTGTTAACCTACACTTTTCTGACTATGCTTCTTTTTACTTCACCCTTGAGGCTCGAGGACGAGCCTATAATGAAGGAGAGGGAAGTAAAATGCCCCAGAACGAGAAGCCCACCACAGAAGCCACGAACGAACACCACACAGAAAAACCCAAAGGAAAGGTCCACAGAACGAAAGGACCAGCTGACCGAGCCAGCCATTTCAGACAGGCCCAAGCCCGCAGGGCTAAGCAGCTCCAGGCCGCACCCATTTACCTTTTCTAAACTGACCATTTTCCACACCTCACGTACACTAACCCCCTCGTGTCCTACACTCCTAACTACAAAGATGATGAACAGGAATATACATTCATATTAAAAACACCCATGCCCTGTCCCGACGTTGAGCCAATGCCAACACATCAGACAGCCATAATTATATCTATGTATGTTCTTACATCCGAGAAGTAGATGTTATATATCTTAGAAGTTAAAACACCCACGCCTGTCCCTAGACCTCGTATATCATTTCCCATGACTAGTATAGATATATGTAACCCGTGCTCAGTCGCCCCCTTGCATTGTTCCTCTAGTAACTAAGTGTCTCTAATGTTAACTGCCACCAGTATTGATACGACATAGCGGCACTGTCCTTGTGTCGTATTGTGCCAAGTACAGATTGACCAGGTTTCATCACCTTATTAGGACGACGACTATAATGTCATCGTTCATTGATGTATGCAATCCTTAGTTTAAGTATTAATATTAACATTCCCTAACATCTTGTCTTGCCAGACTAAGCTTCTGAAGACCCATCGCCCCATAAATCTATGTATTCAATCCTTAGGTTAAGTATTTTATCCGCCATTGTGTTCACCTTTTTCCATTTACTTTCCACCATTGTCATACGTCTTCCCCTTGCCTCCTTCGTATCCACAGTCCACACTACGCCAATTTACTTCGTGTCATACACCTCTTACCCCAACCAGAGATTGTATAAGATAACCTGGTTACCAGTATCTGTCATAAGTACCCCGAAACAATAACTAAGTACCCCTACGAACTGCCGCTGTTGTTGGTATATTTATATTTCATAGAAAACGCAGTTCCCAGGGCCAACTAATAGTATCCATAACTCCTCGGACTGATCACATAACTCTATCTTTTCCAGACTCATATACCACCCCATAGTTGCATTCCCCGGTAGCATTTGGCTAACGTATTCTACTGCCTTTTCAAACTTCCATATCAACTGCAGCCTAATGCCACCCCCACGCCCAGAGACCTTAGGGTCAAATTCCCCTATAGCCCCCTGCACTCCCCCCCCTCTCATTATAAGACCCCGCACTTCTCTACTCTTGTCCGACCTAGCCTCTCTCTCATACCTCTTGAAGATCCTTGAATTGTCCGTTGCTAATGCTCTCCAACCTTTTATATATATACTCCTATCCAGCCTACCTTCACTTAGTAGGCCAGAACAACATTAGAACTTTACTAGCCCTTGCATGCCATCTATTCTCTTACAACCCATTCACAACCCTGCACCCAATGGTCGTCGGTGCGAGGCTAGCCGCCTCGCCAGTAACTAACTTCTATTGCCATACTTCCAGATAAATGTGGCAGAGTTAGCAACCCAGTCTCCACCACATCCAGCAAACCCTACAATTAACAAGCAGCCGAGTAAAACCAGCTAGCCAAGGCACCTTCGGTTTTGGTATTAAGGACACCCACATCTGTCTCATACACAAAGGGTTATTACGAACACTGGTGATATGGCAAGCCCCTAGCCACAGCCGCCGGACGACTATCACAGAGAGAGGGCGCCCAGCTCCCCCTTTTTGCCCACCCGAGGAGGGAGACCCCCACCCCCGCGGAGGTATACCTGGCCCCTGTTTTGACTTCCGAGTCATTGCCAGGTAGCACAGGAATTCTTCCTATCAATGAACTAACCATGCATGACTAACACCTTTACTAACCTCTATTAACTCACAATAAACCATTTACCTTTCTTGCATGCTCTGATCACTAAATTAGCACCTCAGCTATACCATAGAATGAAGATTGAACAATCTAAGAGAGACGCTCCTATCACAGCTGTCCCCATCCTCCTCACAAAGTAGATCCAGTCTCTCTCCCCTAAATACTTCCAGTATAGCCAAAATAGTACCTCTTACTAAGGCTCAGTTATATGAAAATATAAAGGCTTTCCTATAGCCATGTGCCACAACAGTAAATACCATCTTACCTAGTCTCCATATCTATTGAGAGCTCAAATAAGTCCATAAGACTCGAGATCTCTACTGTCTACAGGGTCCAGAACCGAGCCTATAAATCTAGCTCCCGCCCCCAGTCAAATCAGTTGAAAGCTAGCCACCAACCAGGGGTCACTCCCCTGCAGTTAACTTCTAGCTCTGCCCTTGTGTTGTTCCGGAGTGAGATTCCAGAGCCGGCAGACTCCGTGGCAGATTTGGATAGAAGGACCTGCCCACGTATTTGAGAACTTCACACATATGGGCCCCCTGGACGGCCGCGGAACCAGTCGTTAGCCCCCAACATCATGGACGCAAGATAACCAGGACCAGACCCATCAGATGCTACCCAAGATTCCCTTTAGCAGTACTACATATTACTGTGCTGTTTAGAGATTCACTAATTAATATTTCTACGAAGTGGCTATCTCTTTGCCCAGTATAATTCATATAACCATTCAATTAGGAAGTGCTAAGCGTATCAGTGTTCATTATTTAACAGGCGATACTAACTCTCGTAATCAACCATATGCCCAGATATTATTACCTAGAAGGAAACCCTAGTGATATCTGAAGGTTCGCCCACGGATTTGCGTTCTATGTATTTCTGAGACAAGAATATAAAACTTAGGTCAGTACCCCCTGAGGTTACTAGAATTCCCGTGCTCTAAAATACGCGTGTCTAATCTAGTCTGTGAACTACGACTTGTGCACCAGAGCTACCAGTAAGAAATCTAACAGTGAATATGATTCTATAAGTAACATTGATGGTGTTCGGTATATAAACCTGTTAAATTAAAGCCAGTGATCAGAAGATTAATACCTGAACGTTGGAAGTGGGAGACTAGGCTCCATCCAGATCCACTTATGCTAGTGTTGTTCGATTCTATTATATTGTCTTACACAAGTATTCTGCAGTGGTATATCAATAAACGTGATCGTGTAACTTGCTACCATGTGTTTCTTTGTGTTCTCTATTCCTCATATCTTGTATTGTGCATGCAGCCTTATATACCCAGTCAATTAGAACTCACATTACCCAAGTTAAACCTGTAGAAAAACAGGGCATAACAGGCTCTATTCATCCTTTCCTTCAATATCCCGCAGAAGAGTTTCCCTATTGTGTTTGTCACTGTCAATGGCCTGTAGCTTTTCATTTCCATCTTCCATTTCATCTTGATGTAGGCTAGCCTATGTTTTTTTGGTGACTGGACGACTCGGCCCATGGGACAACTCGGCTCGGACAGCTCGGCCCACTTTTGGACAACGAGGCCACGACGGCGAGACAACTCGGCCCATTATTTGAGACAGCTCGGCCCCATGTTTTGCTATGGGACAATTTGACGAGACCAGTCAGGATTAGGATGGGGAGAGTTAAGTGGGAGGGTTTATGGGTGAGGCCATGTATGCAGCACCAAATCCTGTCCAAACTCACCATCTGTGCATGCGCGGCCTTTTCCCTAATATATTTATTTTGTTATTTAGGCTCAACTGTTAGGTTAATTTAAGGTTAGGTTAGGTTAGGTTAGGTCAAGATAATATAATAGTATAAAGGCAAAAACACGGGGCCGAGCTGTCTCGTTTTTACTGGGCCGAGCTGTCTCGCCGGGGGCCGAGCTGTCCTGGCCGAGCTGTCCCATGGGCCATGTAGTCTACCATTCACTCTGTAGTACAGTCACTAGAGCTCCCGCCTGGCATCCAGAAATCCAGTGTTCGATCCCACTCGAAGTTTAGTATATTTTTATATTTTTATTTTGTTATTTGGGTTATGTTATATTATATTATATTATGTTAGGGTTAGGTTAGGTTAAGTTAGGTTAATCTAATCTAATATAATATAATATTTGTACATTTTCGGCAGTGGGCGGGGCCTGGGGTAAAGTATCCGGCTGCGTACAGACCGTCCCGTGGAGATAGTTGGGCAATCTCCTCACACCCCTTGCCTCTGTTCTGATCGCCTAACAGTAAAATAGGTATATGCCAGGGTAAATAGGTTCCTCGTGACCTCATCCCTTAACCACTAAAAAAAAAAAAAAAAAAAAAAAACGAATGCTAGACTACTCGGCCCACGGGACAGCTCGGCCCAGTAAAAACGATAAGACTCCTCCCCCGCATAAAACCACTAAATGTTTGCTTTAACCCCTTCTGTACTGACTTTTGTATTATATTTCAATGATTTCAGCTACATTTAGACGATTTTGTGTAGCTTCGAAGGACATAGGATAGCTAAAAGGATTCATTGTGATAGTTTGTAGTTTTTTCATTGGCATACGTCCTTCCTAAGATGAGTAAAATCGTCTAATATATACCAAAGTAAAGTGAAGAAGGACGTTTGCCGGGTACAGAAGGGGTTAACTAAAGCCCAACAGACGTCATATCGAACTGCATGGGCTAGTTAGGAATCACAAACCTTTCAATACCGGGACATCCTTTTCATTTTATTCTGGCAACCATTTGACGATTTATTCACTTAAGAGGGACGTCTACCCATTAAAAGGCTACAGATAATCTAAATTAATTATTTTAGCTGCCATTACATCCTCCCTAAGCTTCATAAAATCGTCTAAAGTGAGCTGAAATCAAATATAATAAAGACGTTCCCGGCACTGAAAGAGTAATAATGATTTGGTTCGCTTGGTATGACTTAAGGGGAGGAAGTTGGTTTTTTCGAGTCCTCCTTCTCCTCATGTTTAGCCCTTTAGTTATGGATTTCAAGACATTCGCCCCATTAGTTTGGCGATTTTCAGACCTTTTGCCCCATCTTGCCAACATTAAGACTTTCGTGCCATTTAGTTTGTCGATTGTTTTCCTGACGAGCGATAGCGAGCCTGTATAGAACCGGCCTTCGGCCGGGAAGTTTTTCTACCGAACAATTTAAAAATTTATATCAAAGGGGGCTCGTGTGGGTGTTCTTATAAGTTTGATGGGGCTTTAGAGAGTAAATTAATCCCCTCCTTAATCCATTGAGCCGAACCAGTAAATTATGCTGCACAATACCGTCTGGGCTGCCTTAACCCTTTCAGTCTACCATGACCCAGCATCCTTCCCCTCTGTCTTGGCGACCAATAGACGAGTTTAAAGTTTTATACAGCCAATCGAAGAGGTAGTTTATTGCTTTATACCTTAGACTCCCACAGGGCCTTCCGAAACATTATAAAATCTTCTTGTAATAACCAAAATAAAAAAATAAGAAAAACGTCGAATACTGAAGGGCTTAAGGGGGGTGTTTTCTGGACACCCTTTCCCTCATGTTTTAGCCCCATTAGTTTTTCAGATTTAAGATGTTTGCCCTCATTAGCATGTCGATGACTAAGACCTACTTCCCCCCAGTTCCTTGTCGATATTAAGACCTTTCGTGCATTTAGGTGTCGATTATTTTCCTGACGAGCGATAGTGAGCCTGTATTGGAAAAATCGTCATTCGGCCGGGATATTTTTCTACCGATAAATTTACAAATTAATCTAGAGGGGGGATCTAATGGATGTTTTGTTTTGTTTTAGTTTGATGGAGTTGGAGGAAATTAGAAAAAAAAGTAATAAATAAAAAACTAAAAATAAAAATCAACTATACCCGACGTGTTTAAGGGGGTGCTTTTCTGGACCCCTTTCCCTCTTAATGTATAGCCCCATTAGTTTTAAGATGCTAAGACGTTCGGGGCTGTCAGTTTGGCTATTTTAGAATTTTCGCCCCATTTCCTTGTCTATTTTAAGACCTTTCGTGCCATTTAGATGACGATGTATGGCGAGCGATATAGAGCCTTTAATTAGAAGGAACCGGCTGTCCGATCCGTACATTTTTC
The DNA here is from genome assembly GCA_032716605.1 of Paralithodes platypus. Classification (NCBI taxonomy): domain Eukaryota; kingdom Metazoa; phylum Arthropoda; class Malacostraca; order Decapoda; family Lithodidae; genus Paralithodes; species Paralithodes platypus. The sequence goes on from CM064486.1 coordinate 42,657,741, forward strand.
TACGAAAATATACAATTTTATCTCGAAGGGTGGTCTTGTTTGGTAGCTAATCATCAAATAAACAGTGTATTATTATTTTGATCATATAGTATTTATTATCAACTCTGCGTAAGCAGAGTTTGGTATCGCGCCCCAGTATAGTGGGTACCACTGGAAAACAAATGTCGTCGTCGTCGTCGTCGTTGTCGTTGTGTGCGCTCCTGTCTCGGAACTCCTCCTAAGACCCGTTGGACGGATTTTCACCAAATTTCACACGAACATTTTGTTGTCGTGAATGGCGAACGCCAGTCAAAAAAGATGTTTTGAATTTATGCAATAGTTATGATGTTTAGGTCTAAATATGGTTTGTACCAAGCCCTACCCCCATCCCAGGCCCCCCCTTAAACCAGCCCTACCCATCCGAGTCCCCCCCCCCCTTCCCGAACCCCCCCCCCCACGCCCCCCCCCCCCCCCCCCCCCCCCCCCCCCCCCGCTTGCCCGGCCCCCCCCCCCAGGCACCCCCCCCCCCCCCCCCCCCCCCCCCCCCCCCTCCCTCGCCCCCCCCCCCCCCCCGCCCCCCCCCCCCCCCCGCCCTCCCCCCCAACCCCCCCCCCCCCACTCCACCCCCCACGAACCCCCCCCCCCCCACCCCCCCCACACCCCCCCCCCCCCCCCCCCCACCCCCCCCCCCCCCCCCCTTTCCCCACCCCCCCCCTCCCGGACCCCCCCGCCCCTCCGGACCCCCCCCCCCACCCCCCCCCCCCCCCCCCCCCCCCCCCCCCCCCCCCCGCCCCCCTCCCCCATGCATGATGTGTGTTCTTAGTGTGGTTAGCCCCGAAGGGGCTCACACACTATGACCGCATTCGTTTCTGGGGGCGAAATCATCTCGCTCCGTATTTGCTAGGTTAAAGTGTAGTTTAGAGTTGGCATTAGAAGTGGATGGTAGTAATAGTGGGATTGATGGTGATAGTAGTGATTATGGTGATAATAGTAGTGATGATGGTTTGTTAGTTGTATTGTGGATGATTAATGACAGTAGTGATGATGATGACAGTAGTAACAAAGGAGTACAAAGGAAATCAAGAAATCAACAACAGGTCTAGTGACCCTTCTAGGGTTGCTTGTCCTCACAAAACACTGAGGATCAAGTGTCCAAACATTGGTTTAGTAGAGTGGGTAAGGGAACATTGGAAAGGGAATTACTGCCTCTGTAACTAATGTCCAGGGGCAGGATTAGGAAGTTAGTAGGGGACAGATGGTGTTCAGTAACTGAGGGGAGGGATGGAAAATAAAGTTATTCATTACAAATGCAGTCAGTCGCGGGGGTTTGAAGCGAGATATTTTCTAGCGGAGTGTTTAAACAAAGAATAGTTGTACTAGGCGTAGTTTTAAACGAATCAAACGTTGATGCAGTTCTATAAGTTTCGGGGAAGCCCATTCCACAAGTTTGACAACTCGATTGAAGAAGAAATTCTTAGATTCGTGGGAGTTAAAATATTTACCCTATTTTGCAAGCCGTTTCCCCCGCGTGTAATTAGATTGGTCCGATAGTGAAGTACTTAGCTACAGTTCATATTGGTCGATGCCTTTTGATGGGATTTTGAAAAACACGTGAATTAAGTCAACCTGCTTAATCTTCGCTGGGTTAAAGGAAATAGATTTAATAATCTCTAAGACGCTCTTTCTGTATGGTTTTGTTCTTTAGGGCCTAGGTATCATTTTGGTAACTCTACGTTGAACTCAGTTCTAGCTTGTTTATAAATCTTGTTTGGTAATCAAGGGCAACCAGGATTGAACGCAGTATTCAGAACTGAGGGCGGACCTAATGGATTGAAAGGTTAGGATAACCTTTCTTTGGATTTATGTGATGCTCAAATGACCTGGCCTATAAAGCCAATTATTTTTGTTTGCCCTTCTTATTCTTGCGCCTTCTTTCTTAACTTCTTTAGTAGATATGAGGTGACAGTAGGTAGATATGATGGTGACAGTAACTAGTAGTAGTTGATGCTGGTCCCTAATAGTAGTGATGAAATGGTTGACTCCAGTAATGATGATATTTGTTGTAGTGATAATCATGACAGTAGTGATGATGGTAGTGGATTAAATGGTGTGATTATTAGTGATGATGGTGAGTAGTAGTTATGATGGTGAAAGTTGTAGTGATGATGACAATAGTTGTGGATGATGAAGATCATAGTAATGGTGATGATGGCAGTAGTAGTGGTATGATGGTGACCATCAGGCTTACATGATTGGTAATACTTGTGACAGTAGTAATGATGATGGTTATAGTAGTAGTGATGATGTTAACAGTAGTAATGACGATTGTAAGAATGGGGTGGTGATTATAGAAGGTAATGATGGTTTGAATAGTTATAGTATCCAATGATGTTATAGTCTTTATTTAAAGATGGTATTCAACATAGTTTACGATAGTAGTAGTGATGATGGTGAGGAGCAGTAGTGAATGATCATTAGTAATGGTGATTGTGACAGTAGTCTGATGATTGTGGCTAGTTGTATGATGATAGCAGTAGTAGTGATGTGATTGTGATTAATTATGGTATTTATTAATTGATGATTGGCACCCATCGGACAGAGTTGGGTAGTGCCGTTTGGATTTGTTTGGGCCAAAAACGGCACATCTACTTTCTAATTCATCAACTCTGCGTAAGCAAGAGTTGTTTGGTATCGCCCCCACGTAGTAGTGGGGTACCACACGAAAAAAATGGTTCTGTCGTCGTCGTCGTGCGTTTCCTTCTGTCCGTCTGTCTTGGAACTTCTCCTTCTCCCCTAAACCGTTGGACGTTTTTTCTTTCATTTTCACCAAATTTCACAACCGAACATTTGTTTGTTGCGTGAATGCGAAACGTCAGTCAACAACTATTTTTTGAATTTGTGCATCGTTATGATTTTAGGAGGAGGGTCCAAAATATGGGTTATTATTATTATTAACCAAGCCCCCTCGATCCTTTTGTGCAGTTATGATTTTAGGGGTCCAAGAAATATGGGTTTTATTACCAAGCCCCCCGCTCCCCCCCTCCCAAGGGACCCCCCCCTCTCTCTCCTCGTCTTATATATATATATTAATATTTATTAAAAGAATATATATTAGATATATATATATATATACTGTATAATGTATGCGTTTGGTGTTGTATTATCAGCTTACATTATCCTCTCACTTAGACATATTTGCAAAAACTGATAAACAACATCAAGAGGCGCTATCCATGTCTGGGTGATAGTGTATCTCTATCATGATGTAAGACCCAAAATATCTCAAAATTGTACCAGGTGCGTACCATTATCCCATGATAAACCGGGGTCTCATTAAATAAAAAGTAAAAAACCGCTTCACTAACCGGTGACCCGTTAAGAGGAGCGGGGTCCTTTTCCATTATATTCTGGCAGCTGTCCAGACGAATTGTATGCAGCTTTAGGAACGGACGTCTACCAATTAAAAGGCTACAAACACTATCTCATTACCCCCTTGGCTACCACCTATCCTTCCGAAGTTTCATAAATCGTCTAATTTGTAGCTGTCAATCATATAGAGAATAAGGTCGCCGGTACAGAAGGGGTTAACGCCTCTTTGGTAGTAAAATAACCGATGGATTTGTAATTTAAAGGGGTAGTACTTAGTGTTTGGTCAATATATGGTACATGTATAGTAGATATTTATAATCTTTATATAAATTTTTTGTTTAGTTTCCTCGCCCTAGAACACTCCATCAAGCTTAAGAACAACAACACCCTCTAGACCACATTGGTGTCAAACTCATTTGCCTCTGGCGGGCCAAATTTGAGACAATACAATATTGTAGGGGCCGCATTAAACCCTTTCTCGGTACGCGGCGACGGTCCCTTTTATATTTTATTGTAGCTATGTTTAGAGGATTTTGTGCAGCGTTAAAGAAGGATCTGTGGTAGTAAAAAGGAATAAGTGATGATCTTCGAAACGGGGGGGGGGGGGGGGGGGGAAAAAATTCACCTATCAATTGGTGCTGGAGGGTCCCTTTTGAAACCCTTTGAAACTGACTAAAATCGTCAAATAGTAGCAAGATTAAGAGTTAAAAAAGGACGTTGCCGGTACAGAAGTGGTTTAATTGGGAGCGAGGCCAAATATAATATACCGGTAATGCCTCCATCCATCCTCATATAAATTAGAATAATGCTGCTATTAATCCATTTATTAGGCGGTCCATATATAAATTAGAATAAATGCTTCATATTAAGATCAACCATTGTTAACAATTTTAGAATATATACAAAACACATACAATACAATATTTAATTTATATATGAATTTACGGCAGACTGTGGCATTGCACCTGTCGCACTAGTTGTGTTATTAATTTAAAATTTGTGTTTTTAAATATCCCCGTGGGCCCTTGGGTCCACATACTGAGCATGACTGCAAGAACCGTCCCACTGGCCCCGACATTGAGCATATTCATAAACCCGTTTGACGATTTTATTTTATTCAGAGTTTAAGAACTACTGTCTAAGGGTGAAAGAGTATTTAATCTAAATCTACTTTAAGCTTCTTACTCTCAACAAATACTTCCTAGGAATTAGAACTTGTTAAACTTGTTATTGTACCAACATAATATATTTAGTGAAATAATAATTATGCCTAGAATGAAGATACAATATTTGACCTACTTGTATACTTGGGCCAAACTGGTTCGCGGGCCGCATGCTAGAGGGAAGAGGGAGGGGTGGGGGCCCGCATGCGGCCCGGCGGGCCGCATGTTTGACACCCCTGCTCTAGACCCCCCCTTTCAAGATAAATTGTTGTACAGTTTTCGGTAAAAAATGTCCTAGGCCGAAGGCCGGTTCCTGGTTCCTTTCTAAATTAGATTTAGAGGCTCGCTTTCGCTTTCTTCGCTCGTCAGGAAAAAATCTACACCTAAGAGGCACGACAGGTTTTAATATTGACAAACAAAATGAGTCGAAATGTCTAAAAAATTAAAATAATTAAATTTCCCCAACTACTAAACGTAAAAAAAAACTAACGGAACGAACGTGTTAAAAAAAAAACCTCAAAACTAATGAATTTTATGTTAAACGTGAGGGAGAAAGGGGGTCCAGAAAAAGCTGAGTAATACCTCTTTCATACCTGCTACTATATAATAAGCCATTGATGCGTTAACCCGTATAGTACCGGGGACGTTCTTTTCATCCTAGTCTGGCAACTATTAGACGATTCAATTCAGCTTAGGAAAAGCCCTCTAACAATAATAAGGCTTCAAACTATCTGCACCAACCCTTTTAACTACTACAGATCCTTCTTAAGCTGGCATCTATCGTCTAAATAGTTCTAGAATACATTATAGTCACACGTCGCTGGAACTCAAAGGGTTAAGGGGGGATTTTCACTTAGGGTGTTATTTTTTTCTGACCCCTCTCTCCCTTGTGTTTCACTCCCATTCGTTTTAAGATTTTAAGAACTTTACCCCATTGCTTTGGCGATTTAAGACTTTTCATCCTATTTCTGTCAATTTTAAGGCCTTTGGTGTCAATTAGGTGTCGATTTTTCCTGGCTAGCGATACCGAGCCTGTAACTTAGGAGGAACCGGCCGAACGGGGGGGCTATTATTTTTATGATTGGTGGACGGCTAATGAGTAAGCTAAAAAACCTCCCCCTTATTTAGTCCAAGGGCTCAATTATGTCTGAGGATTAATGATCGCGACTGTATAAGTACGCTCAGGGTCATTATATAGTCGTATTCTTGTTTTAGAAGCTATCCTGAACTGAATCGAAGCGTCTCATTAATTTTGTACAGTCAACTTGTATAATCCGCAGTTTGAGATTTTACGACGCTTGTGCCCCACTAGTTTGGGGTGATTTTATGACGTTTGGCCCCATTTTCTGTCATTTAAGTGTCGATTTTTTCCTGGCGAGCGATAGCGATCCTGTAATTTTACAGGCTCGCTATCTCTCGCCAGGAAAAAAATTTTGTCGACACCTAAATGACAGAAATGGGGGCCAAAAATAATAAAAATCGACAAACTAGTGGGGCAAGCGTCTTAAATTCTCAAACTAATGTGGCTAATTAGGCTTATGAAAATCTTACAAAATTATGTATACAATAAAATTTGCAATGCATGAAATGGAAAAGGGATGAATTAAGACATGCTTAAGCAATATAGTTCCCCCTACAACCTGAAAACATATAATAGCATAACTAAAATTTCCGAGACGCTGCGGATTAAACGAGTTGACTGTACCTATAATTAAATCCCTTCTGTACTGGTTCCGTCCCTTTAACTTTATTCTTGCTACTATTAACCAATATTTATTTAGCCTAGGAAGGATGTCTACCAATTAATAGGCTAGCAGACTATCTCGTTTCATTCCCTTTTCGCTACCAAATATCTTCCTTAATCTTCATAAAATCGTCTACATTGTAGCTGAAGGAAAAATAAAAAAGACGTCGCCGGTAGAGTACGAGTTTTGAATCTCAGAGGTTTGTTTATGTTGGTGAGGCCAAGATGTGTCTCTTAGAGTGTACAGTCGCGCATACAGCGTGATCCCCCTATGTTTTTACCTTTAAGCAAATTATAACCTAATCTGGATTAATGTTTGACCTGAAACTTGCTTTTCATTAAGTAGTAGCTATAGGTTTGGGTAATAATTGATGTATCAAAAATAAACAATTATATTCAGAAATTCGTGCCCCGAGACATATATTTCCATGATATATTTCCATTTCATGAAAAAAAAAAAGGGGTCGGCCACCCCCCCCCCCCCCCCCCAACCCCCCCCACCCCAACCCCCCCCCCCCCCACCCCACCCCCACCCCCGGCCCCCCCACCCCCCCCCCCCCCCCCCCACACACTCCACCAAAAACAAAAATAAACAGTGGGGATTGGGCCTTACGTATATAGAATACAATATACTAACATTAGAAATAGGTGATGTCCACGAATTATTATGAGTGACTGTACCTGCATTATTACTACAACTCGGCTATGAGGGGGAAAAAAAGAATGTTAACTTCGAGTCCAGTGAGTTTAAAATTAAATCTCCAGTCGTGGTGTGAAGAGACGTGGCGACAGTGAGGTGTAGCGGGATGATGTGGTGTTTACTGAGTCGACGTGTGGGTGCTACTCTACACAATGGTAAATACCGGATTGTTTACCTTATATTGTTTATCGTATTGTTTATTTTTTATCGTATTGTTTTATGTTATATTGTTATTGTGAATGTTTTATACCGTATTGGATAGGTCTCGTCGGAATGTGTTTTGTATTTTTATCCTGCTGTGCTTTGCTCTATACTGTACTCTGATTTTCCCGTCTGCCTGTTTTTTTGTTTTAATTGTTATCAGTCTATCTACACACACACACACACACACACACTCTCTCTCTCAATTGACACATTCAAAAGGAGTCGAGACATCCATTTTGAGGAGGTGGGAATAATATAGGTTTAACAAAAAATAAAAAAAATAAATAAATAAGCATCAGTAGGTATATGCGATTTCTCAACGTATCTTTTACTATGAATTTGTTCTCATTCTGCTGGGGCACTTCTTCCCACAACTATAATTTCATGCCGACCAATAGTCGGAAAAGAGAGGTGGGTGGGGAGAGAGCCTTCTGTTTTGCTATCCGTGCTTTCCACTTGTGAGCAAATCCTATTTTAGCATTAAGGTCCGGACTGCCAAGTATGGACCGCAAGGTCTGTGTAGTCTGTGTATCTATGTACCTCTACGTAACCTCTCTCTCTCCATACGTAAGTTCTTCGTTTATAAGTGTGACATTTTGTGAAAGTAAATCTTCGGATTATTCCGTATCGGTCCTTCGGCACTATCCTCAGGGTGCATGGGCAACTGTAGATGTTAAGGTGTTAGTACGTATGTTGAGTTGTGGCTGTGTAGGTAAGGTCATGGGCAACTGTATATGTAAGGTGGTGAGTACGTATGTTGAGTTGGTGGCTGTGTAGGTAAGGTCCATGGGCAAACTGTATATGTAAGGTTGTTAGTACGTATGTTGATTTTTGGCTGTGTAGGTAAGGGCATGGGCAACTGTATATGTAAGGTGTGAGTACGTAAATGTTGAGTTGTGGCTGTGTAGGTAAGGTCATGGGCAACTGTATATGTAAGGTGTGAGTCCGTATGTTGAGTTGTTTGCTGTGTATGTAAGGTCATGGGCAACTGTATATTTAAGGTGTGAGTACGTTATGATTGAGTTGTGGCTGTGTAGGTAAGGTCATGGGCAACTGTATATGTAAGGGTGTGAGTACGTATGTTGATATTGTGGCTGTGTAGGTAAGGTCATGGGAAACGTGTATATGTAAGGTGTGAGTACGTTATGTTGAGTTGTGGCTGTGTAGGTAAGGTCATGGGCAACTGTATATGTAAGGTGTGAGTACGTATGTTGAGTTGTGGCTGTGTAGGTAAGTTCATGGGCAACTGTATATGTAAGGTGTGAGTACCGTATGTTGAGTTGTGGCTGTGTAGGTAAGGGTATGGGCAACTGTATATTTACGGTGTGAGTACGTATGTTGAGTTGTGGCTGTGTAGGTAAGGTTCATGTGTGCAACTGTATTATGTAAGGTGTGAGTACGTAGGTTTGAGTTGTGGCTTGTGTAGGTAAGGTCATTGCAACTTTATATGGAAGGTGTGGCGTACGTATGTTGAGTTTGTGGCTGTTTAGGTAAGGTCATGGGCAACTGTAATATGTAAGGTGTGAGTACGGTTTTAATGTTGAGTTGTGGCTGTGTATGTAAGGTCATTGGGCGGGAGTGGAGGCTACGCTGTATAAAATTATATATTAATCACTGATTTTGTTTACTTTGTAGGCTTATGTGTGGCAATGTTGAGTATTTTTTGTGTATAGGTAAGGTCTTGGATTATGTGGAGTTGCTCCTGGCATCGTATGGGAAGATTTATTCTACATATACTGATACGTATTAAGATCTATCTAACAGTATTTGTGAGTAAAGATTGGTGGGTTCATGGGTATATTTTCATAACATCTGTAGGATAATGTGCCAAATGAGAATAATCCACAGTTTTAAGTGTAAGTCTACATAAATATACAGTATTATAAATATTTGTGTGTCCATAAAATCGACATCTTAAAGCCCGGACCTAAAAGACAATAATACCAAAAAAAAAAACCCCTCATGTGTACCAATAAACACACCGTTGCGCGCGCGTTTTATATTTGTTATGTGTATGAAAGAGATACAAAAGGCAAAAATGATTGTCACAAGCGTCCCCCCCCAAAGTTGAAAGAATGACCCCCGGCCTTTGAAAGCAGCTTAAGGGGGGTGACCTTCTTTTTGTTATTTCTGACCTTTTTCTCTTTTTCTACTGGCTTGTATCCATTCGGCCCCATTCAGCCAACGATTTTAAGAACTTTTTATCCCCATCGATTTCTTCCTGGCGACGGGATAGCGAAGCCAGTAATATATTACGACCTCCGTCTTCGCCGGAGAAATTTTTCTATCACAAAATGGTGGTGATGTACAAATTAGTTAGCCTGCTGGCAAAACAAAAATAAAAAATATGCTGGCTCGCGACCGCTCAACAGTAAAAAATTGACACCTTATGGGGATAAACGGTCTTAAAACAGTAGGGCTGAATGGGGCCAAATGGATACCAGCCAGAGAAAGATAGAAAACCGACAGAACAACAACAGGTCACCCCCCTTAAGCTCCTAGGATGAGGGGAAAGATAGATTGAAGGTAGAGAGTTCAAGGGAGCTTACTTGTTGAGTAGGAGAAATACTGGGAAAATCGATTCACCTTCTGTGTTCCGAGAGTTGGACAGAATAGGGGTGGGAATGTGGGTTTGAAAGTCCGGGTGCCCCCACTTTCCGTAAATGCAGACGTATACACTGGGAAAGCTCTTATAACATTTATTATAGTAATATCGGTAGAATAGAGTGGAGAGAGATGCAACATAGCGGCGTGGAGAGAGATTGCAGGGAATTATAGTAGGAAGAAGGCGAATTGATGAAACGAAATGACTTTTGACATCTACCCTTAGAGAAGTTGTGGTCACGGGTTGAACCTCCACACACACACACACAACTACACACATGTGGTGTGTGACTTTACAGCATCATTATTATGTCCCTCTTTGTATATATATATATAATATATATATATATATATATAAGATATATATATATATATATTAAATATATTATATATATATATATATACAGTATATATACAGTATATACAGGTATACATTTAGTTTATTTTGTGTACTCTTGTTCTATACTAGTCGCCTTCTGCACTATATTTATGCTGGTCCAGTTAGTTGGCCAAATATGTGAGGTTGCGCTGCACCAAGTATCGGTTGTATCCATAATTGGTATCAGCAACTATCGAAGCTATAATTACATCGTTTCGACTGAAATCGTACAAACATGTTCCTATCTTTACACACCCTATTCAACATCTGAC
>CM064486.1:42668254-42749436 GCA_032716605.1 Paralithodes platypus
ACTGGCTTGCTTGGCTCTCTCGCTCTCGCTCTCGCTCTCTCCTCTATCCTCTATCCTCTCTTTCCTTTTCATCTCTAAAGAATTAAGTCTGACACCCGTTTGGATCGTTTAAGGTCTGGCCAGTTTCTATGTAAAGCTCTTCTCTCCTCTCTCTCTCGTTTCAATACCTTCTTCAAAACTCCATTTTCTATCGGATATGCCATCTCTACTAGAATTAAGTCCTGACCACCTCGTTTGGATCGTAAGGTCTGTGTGGCCAGTGTATCTATGTAAATCTCTCTCCCTCTCTCTCTCTAACGAATGATGATAGTTTACTGATATACTCTGTGTTACCTGTTATAGGCAATCAGTGTTATGTATGTGTGTCTGTGTGTGTACATATACTGCATATGTGTGTACGTTTGTGATATATTTGTATATATATATATACAGTATAATATATGCATACAGAAAGTGTATAAAGTATGTATGGGTAGCATGTATGTATGTATGTATGTATGTATATAATAAATATATATATATATATATATGTTATGTTCTCACCACTAACCAACTTTACTCCTCAACTCGATTAATTAAATTAACAAACACATGTGGCAGTCCGGGGATTCGAACTTAGGATGCTCACACCGAAAATCTCTCTCTCTTTATATATATATATATATATATATATATATATAAAGAGAGAGAGAGAGAGAGAGAGAGAGAGAGAGAGGTATAACGATAGTTCCTGTATTATATTATGCAAAGGCAACATACAGTCACCTTTATATTATACAAAGGCAACATACAGTCACCTTTATATTATACAAAGGCAACATACAGTCACCTTTATATTATACAAAGGCAACATACAGTCACCTTTATATTATACAAAGGCAACATACAGTCACCTTTATATTATACAAAGGCAACATACAGTCACCTTTATATTATACAAAGGCAACATACAGTCACATTTATATTATACAAAGGCAACATAGTCACCTTTATATTATACAAAGGCAACATACAGTCACCTTTATATTATACAAAGGCAACATAGTCACCTTTATATTATACAAAGGCAACATACAGTCACCTTTATATTATACAAAGGCAACATAGTCACCTTTATATTATACAAAGGCAACATACAGTCACCTTTATATTATACAAAGGCAACATACAGTCACCTTTATATTATGCAAAGGCAACATACAGTCACCTTTTAGTTCTGAAAGAATGTCCTCGGTGTCTGAGTGAAATAATAAAAAAAAAAACTCTGGTAAATCATGTTTAATTCTCTAAGCATACGTATCGTCCAAAGGTCTACGTTGATTGGGGGAGAAAATTACAGTCCGATGTTATCCAATCTCTCATTACATCAGCTTGACCTTCTCCACTATCTCAAATTACATATCACTCTCACTTTAAGGGACCCATCTCGTTTGTTTTTCTCTCTTTCTCCCTCTCTCTCTGGGTTGTATCCATTCGGCCCCATTCAGCCTACTGTTTTAAGACGTTTATCCCCATACAGGTGTCGATGTTTTCCCGGCGTGCGGTAGCGAGCCAGCATATTTGTTTTTAATGCTTTTGACAACAGGCTAAATTTGTACATTTTTCGACAGAAAAACGTCTCCGGCGAAGCCGGATTTCTCCATACAATGCTGGGGAAGAAATCATCACCTGGATGGGGAATAAACGTCTTAAAACAGTAGGGTGAATGGGGCCGAATGGATACAAGCCAGAGAAAGAGAGAAAAGGAGAGAGACAAAAAAAAGTAGGTGACTAATGGGGCTAATCGTGAGGAAGAAGGGGGTCTTGTCCAATCTCTATCATTTAATCGCCTTAACCTTCTCCACTATCTCAAACTCCCTCTCACTCTTACTTTAATTATCTCAAGGGATGGTCATTTAATAGCTTCCTGCTTCAGATTAACTTCGGAGCAGAATTAAGAGAAAACGCGAAGCAGCCGGGATGAATTGTTGAATATACTCTAAAGGGGAGACATTTATAGATATGTTATTACTGTCATTATGTCATTCTTCAGGAGGGATGGGCGTATCTCTCTCTCTCTCTCTCTCTCTCTCTCTCTCTCTCTATATATATATATATATATATATATATATATATATATATATATATATATATATATATATATATATATATTTTTTTTTTTTTTTTTTTTTCCCCCTCTCTAGACCTCCATCAAGCTTCAAGATAACTTTTTAATTTTTTCGGTAGAAAAATTTCCCGGCTCCAAAAATTACAGGCTCGCTATCGCTCGCCAGGTAAACTTAGACACCTATATGGCACGAACAGACTTATTAGTGACAAAGAAGTGGGGTGAAAGGTCTTAAAATCGTCAAACTATTGGGCCGAACGTCATTAATTCTGAAAACTAATGGGGCTAAACATGAGGAAGAAGGGGGTCTAACAAAAAAACATCTCCCCTTAACTTCGGAGCAGAAAATTAAGAGAAGACGCGAAGCAACCTGAATGATTTACATACTCTAAAGCCGGTATCACACGAGAGCTTTTATACTCAACATTCGATGATCAAAACATTTCTGGCAACATTTCTATAATATTTTGAACTGGTATCGGAAGCTAGACTGATGGTAGATGAATTTAGGTAACCGAAATATTATAAATGTTGACCCCATAAGCTGCCAGACCAGTGTTGAGGAAAAATGTTGAGTGAAAAAGATCTCGTGTGATACCGGCTTAAAGGGCAGACATTTAGAGACGTTCCCGGGGCATATGTTATTACTGTCAACACGTCCTGCTTGAGCTGTCACGCGGATATAAAGGTTTTCGATCCTCCTGTAATTATTGTGTCTATAACATGGCGTCCTTTGGAATTATAGTCTTTGTAACATTAAACGTTGGTATGCAAGAAAGGCCTCTAGCAAATTATAGTGTAAAACTTGCAAATTGTAATGTAAAACTTGCCAAGTATAATGTAAAACTTGCCAATTATAATGTAAAACTTGCAAATTATAAGGTAAAACTTGCCAATTTTAATGTAAAACTTGCAAATTTTAATGTAAAACTTGCAAATTTTAATGTAAAACTTGCAAATTTTAATGTAAAACTTGCAAATTTTAATGTAAAACTTGCACATTTTAATGTAAAACTTGCAAATTATAATGTAAAACTTGCAAATTTTAATATAAAACTTGCAAACTAAACAAACCAAAACAGGGACGATACAATATAAAGCCGGTATCACACGAGAGCTTTTATAGTCAACATTCGATGATCAACATTTTTCTGGCAACATATCTGGAACAAATGTTGCACTGGTATCGGAAAAGAGACTGATGGTATATAAATTTAGGTGATATAAATGTTTTAAATGTTGACCTCATAAGCTGCCAGACCAATGTTGAGTATAAATGTTGAGGGAAAAAAAGGCTCGTGTGTGATACCGGCTTAAGACAAAAGAACTTATCAAAATCGCTATGTGGATATAACACTTTAGTAAAATAAAATTATAATATAAAAAACACAAAACCATTTCAATTAAACCTAAGACTGACACGTATTTTAATTTCTAAGCTTCGGAAAATCGTCTAGCGGTAGATTCTAGTACTAATACTATCATATGTTATACTGGAACACTTGACCACTTTAGTACCGGAGAGAGAGAGAGAGAGAGAGAGAGAGAGAGAGAGAGAGAGAGAGAGAGAGAGAGAGAGAGAGAGAGATACACTGGCCACACAGACCTCACGATCCAAACGAGGTGGTCAGGACTTAATTCTAGTAGAGATGGCATATCCGATAGAAAAGGAAAGTTGAAGGAAAGGATAGAAAAAAAGAGAGAGAGAGAGAGAGAGAGAGAGAGAGAGAGAGAGAGAGAGAGAGAGAGAGAGAGAGAGAGAGAGAGAGAGAGAGAGAGAGAGAGAGAACAAAGGGGTAAGCTATTTTAGATTTAAATCTGTGTATCTATCTCATACAAAAACTATAAGTGGTTACACAACAAACTTTCTCCTATACCCCACCGACTTTTAATTCAGAAGTTGGTTATATCTGAAACCAATATGACGCCCTCCAAAATGTGTACTATATAACTCTCTCTCTCTCTCTCTTTCTCTATATATATATATATATATATATATATATAATATATATATATATATATATATATATATAGATCTATATATACTGTATATATATATATATATATATATATATATATATATATATATATATATATATATATATATATATATATATATATATATATATATATATAAACACATACTGTGGGCCTATATAAGAAATGTTCATCTAACTATATACAGTAATATCGAACACTTTAGTATATTTCTTGGTGAAATTATAATAAAAAAATTGTGATGTCTACTTTACAAAAACAAATTACTATAAATATGGGGGCAGGGGGCTACAAATCCTCCTCTCCTTGTAAAATTATCTTACTCGACGAGACAGAGAAAATTAGGCGAGGGAACGCGACAGTGGTCCAGGACCCTAAGAATTGGAACATTAAATGTGGTTTCTTTTGGCTCTGTCTCGAGTCGGCGACCCCCAGCAATGAGGTATGTGCCTGAGTGTATACATACATACATACATAGATACATCCTGTACATTAAATTTAACTGATTCTTACACATCCAAAGTAAAATATTAAAACATTAGTATTACATATTCAATACAGATTACTCTTATTATGTGAAATATAAGGAATAACAAATATTAAAGGTAAACACACACACACGTACGCTCTCTCTCTCTCTCTCTCTTCCCCACGTTTTTTTTTCTCGCTCTCATGAAAATATTTACATTCGCTGGGAAATTCATATTTGCACGCTAATATTGAAAGGCTTTACGTATCACAGATGAGTTTTTGCAAGAATTTGGAGCAGAAAGTTAAAATATATAATTGCCGGAATAATACTGTGTTATCCATTTATTATTAGTATTATAATTATTATGTATGTGTACCAACACATGAAGATATATATATATATATATATATATATATATATATATATATATATATATATATATATATATATATATATATATATATATATATATTTTCTTTCAGGCAGGTGAGATTAAAATAATAGGCACAGTTTGCATTATTGAGTTTTTTTATTGATACTCTCAATTTTTCGTACAGTTTTTCTGGTATTTTCAGGAAGTTGGTAAAGGAGGTTTGCAAAGGGTACGACAAATTGAGAGTATCAATAAAAAACTCAATAATGCAAACTGTGCCTATTATTTTAATCTCACCTGCCTGAAAGAAAATATCCTCCCTGGCCACACTAATATATATATATATATACACACACATACACAAGCACATACCCATGTATTTATTTGTTGTATATACTGTAAATATATATATAAATATATATTTGTTTTTCCTGGCGAGCGAAAGCAGGTCTGTAATTTAGGAGGAACCGGCTTTTAACCAGGATATTTTTCTACCGAAAAAAAGTATAAAATATATCTTGCAGGGGGATCCAGGGGGTTGTTTCTTTAAGTTTGATGGAGGTCTAAGGAGGAAACTAGAGAAGTAATAAATTATTATGTTCCCTCCACCAACCAACTTTACTCCTAAACTCAATTAATGAAATCAACAAATACATGTGGCAGTCCAGGGATTCGAACCTAGGATGCTCACACCGAAATTCAGTCCATTTATCAACCAAAAAGTGAACCATACCCCCTTAACCCACATCCAATTTTGACTATGAAGAGTTCCACCACGTACACGGGAAAGAATGCCTAATAATATTTATTCTCCATCACCACCACCTCCACCACCATCTCCACCTCCACCTCCTCCATCACCATCGCGTCCACCCCCACCACCACCACCACTACCACTATCTCCACTACCATCACCTCCACCACCACCACCACAATCACCACCACCACCACTACTACCTCCACCTCTATCATTCACTCTGATGGCTCTAAACCTCTCTCTCTCTCTCTCTCTCTCTCTCTCTCTCTCTCTCTCTCTCTCTCTCTCTCTCTCCTGAGCCACCATTTGGGGCTTCAATCCTCTTCCTGAATCAACCCACATTTTTGGTCTTTGGTCTTATTTATTTTCCATCTCTTCTTCACTTCTTTCCATCCTCCTTCTTTACTTCTTTCCATCCTCCTTCTTCTTCTTCATTCCTTGTACCTTCTTTCCTACTTCCTTGCTTCTTATTGTCTTCTTCATTCAGTCTTCTTTTCTTTCATTCTTATTAACTTCTCTATTACTTCTTCTTTTGCTCACTCACTCACTCTTTCTTTCTACCACTCTCTCTCTCTCTCTCTCTCTCTCTTTCACCTCCATCCGCCGATTCCCACACCTCCTTCATCACCTTTCATATCTTCAAATCTCCTACTCCTCTTCTCTCTCTCTCTCTCTCTCTCTCTCTCTCTCTCTCTCTCTCTCTCCCACCTTCTTCCTTCTAATCTTCTAGCTCATCACTTGGGTAAATTATCTCTCTTTATCTCTCTCGCTCTCTCTCTAAATTTATATCTGGCAACATGAAGTTTTGTTAGAGTATACGAATTCCCCTCTCCCTCCCTCTCTCTCTCTCTCTCGGGGGGGGGGGGGGGGGGGGATCCCACCTCGCCGGGATCGTAAGGTCTGTGTGGTCAGTGTATATATGTAAATCTATGGAAATATCTCTCTCTCTCTCTCTCTCTCTCTTATGCTATCCTAGTCAACCACTCGAGGTTCTGCCCTTTCTACTATAATTAAGTTCTAATCATCTTGCTTGGCTCGTAAGGTCTGTGCGGTCAGTTTATTTATTTAAGTCTATGTAAATATCTCTCTCCTTCTCTTTACAATAAAACACACACACACACACACACACACACACACACACACACACACACACACACACAGCAGAAACTCAATTTTACACAGTGACTTAAACCATTTTTACGCAGCAATCAATTACAGCTCTGTCGATGCTCGGGGCAAAAATACAGACAATAGAAAACGAGATAAAGTGAAAAGAAAATGGAAAACGAGCGAAAGTAAAAAGAAAATGGAAAATGAGATAAAGTAAATGGAAAACGAGATAAAGTGAAAAGAAAATGGAAAACGAGATCAAGTAAAAAGAAAATGGAAAACGAGATCAAGTAAAAAGAAAATGGGAAAACGAGATTAAGTAAACAGAAAATGGAAAAACGAGATTAAGTAAACAGAAAATGGAAAACGAGAGAAAGTAAAAAGAAAATGGGAAAGACAGACTGACCACATTTTTTCCCAACCTTGTAACACGAACTTTTTATTTGTTTGTTTTTTGTTTTTTCATGGTCTTCTATTTCTGTCTTTTTCCTTTTACGTTTTTTGTTGGTATTTCTTTTCTCTCTCTTCCGGTAGTTTCCTATGCATCCGCTAGTGGGCATGGAGCTTTATTTTTTTTATATATATATATATATATATATATATATATATATATATATATATATATATACCTGTATATATATATATATATATATATATATATATATTTTTTTTTTCTTATCTTTTAACTTTTTTTTTTCTTTTGCATAACTGGGGTGTACATTTTTCATCCTTTTTTTTCCATTGAGCCAGAATGCGTATCAAGAAATGTTATTCAGAATTCCCGATATTTCAGCTTACACAGAACATATCAAATATATTGTTAAATAATGTCACATTATTTAAACGGCATTGCAAATTATAATTATGCATAAGTGTTAAATTTGGTTACATTTGACACAATTTAAGGCGAGATTTCCACTTGAGGGACTTTTTTCTTGACCCCTTTCTCCCTCATGTCTAGCCCCATTGTTTTTGAGATTTTAAGACGTTTGCCCCATTAGTTTGGTGATTTTAAGAATTTTCGCCCCATTCTGTCAATTTTAAGACCTTTCGTGCCATTTAGGTGTCGATTTTATCCTGGCGAGCGATAGCGAGCCTGTAATTTAAGAGTAATCGGCCTTCGGCCGGGACATTTTGCTAACGAAAAATGTACAAATTTATCTTGAAAGGGGGTCAAGGGGGTGAAATTTTAAGATTGCTGGAGGAGTAGGAAACAAACTAGAAACCTCCCCTTAAGAAATGTATCGCGCGGTTAAGAGAATACTTAATAAATAATATTCCACCACACTAAAAGTTAAAACGGGGAAAAAGGATATTATTTTTGTACTTAACAACTCAAAAAAGTCCACGGGAATATCCCATTAGGGTTTGATATACTGTACATTCGCGCACACACACACACACACACACACTCAAGCGCATGCACGCACGCACACTCTCTCTTTCACATACACATACACACACATACCCACAGATAGATAGATAGATAGATACTGTATATAGATAGATAGCTTATTGACCACAATAATTACATATATACAATATTTAGTTACATTCAAGTACAACCTTACAGTTACACACACAGCCCTGCCCATCACCACCTCCCGCCATGCAGTGGCTTCGGTCACCTGGGCTTTATTTGTGGTAAGCAGGGAGGGTTGTGTGGGGGCGCTCGGTTATGGCCATGGCCTTGCTCGGGATCTTGGGGCTGCTCGGCCAGACAGCCAGGGGAACAGCAACAACAACAACCACCTCCCTCCATGCCTACACACACACACACACACACACAGCCCTGCCCCTCACCACCTCCCACCCTGCTTACACCCCCCCCCCCCCCCCCCACACACACACACAGCCCTGCCCCTCACCACTTCCCACCCTGCTTACATATGTGGGGGGGGGGGGCCCCACACACACACACACACTGAGAGGGAAAACATGAAGACAAAATGAAAACCTGCCCAAAACTAGGGCAGACGGTGGATATATGCAAATTTTGAAGCAAGGTTGAAGGTTTGTGGAGAAATGGACGCAACCAGACCTAGGCTAGACATATGTAGTAGGCCGAGTAACACTATAGTCTATTCGCTGTAAGTAGGCGAGAAATCATGACCTCTATCCTCTGTAACTCAAAAAGAACTGGAGTAAATTGGCTGTACATTTCCACATCTATGCCTTGACTGACTCTTCCCAAATGGTAGAAGTATTAGCTCGATTATTCTAGTCGTTTTTGAGTTACAGAGATTAGAGGTCATGATGTCTCGCCTACTTACAGTGAATAGACTATAGTTGCTCAGAGGCTTTGAGAGGTTGTTGTGATGTTTTGAATTATTGATTTATGTTTCATTGTTTATTTGTTTATTACTGTTGCTGTTGTTGTTGTTGTTATAGTTGTTTATTGGTGTTGTTCTCATGATCTCTAACATTATGTATAGCCTATATACTGTATATACTATCGCTTGACGTGATAAACTTGGCCTTAGGTGTTGCGAAATAGGTCCAAGTGTCTTATAACATTATTACAACTTAATGGGGCAATGCAGGGGGTAGGAGTTCAGCAAGATCACTCACGTTTAGATAGGGTTAATATTGATGCAAAACACACACTCACACACACACACACACACACACACAAACACTGAAATACACATACCCAGCACCAGTCAGTCAGTCAGTCAGTGAGTTAGGCAGATGGACAACCAGCCCAAGCCAAATTCAATCATACATTTAACCAACATATTAAAAAGTGTCAAAATATGATCGATAAAAAACCCAGGTATCTGTGTTTGACTTTCCCGGAGAGCGCCATTTTTTTTTTTTTTGTTTTTTTTTTTTTCCCGCCGCCGCCCCTACTTTTTCGGCGGGGGGTGGGGGATGGGGTGAGGTAGGGGGAGGGGGGGGGGATTGCGCAAAACATCCAGTGAAAACCTGTCAAAAATATTCGCACCACTTCTCTCTACACAGTTATGACGGTCCACTATTTATTCTCTCAAATATGATACGATAAATTCGAGTTGTTTGTCATCAGTCCAGTTTTCGGCGATGGGTGTTTTTGTTTTGTTTTTGTTTTTTTGTTTTTTTCCCAGGCTACATTGGGCCGGGCTGTTTATATAGAAAGGGCCCTGCCTGGAAGTATGTGGGCGGGTATTGTGGTGTAGTTCCGCTGCGTGTCTGCCTGCTGTGACCGGTACTACTCCAGATCTTTCACACCCACTCTCTCACACAGTCTCCCTCAGATAATTCATCTTAAATTTATCTTCTTGTCAAAAATATATATACTTATATTAATATGTTCTCTCCACTAACCAACTTCACTCCTAAACTCGATTAATGAAATTAACAAACACATGTGGCAGTCCGGGGATTCGAACCTAGGATGCTCACACCGAAAATCAACACACTATGCATTGCACCACGAAGACAGTTATGATATATTAGTATTCATAACATACAATGTCTAGATCAATTAGCAGACATTTAACTCTATAAGACACAACACGTAAATATATAAACATAAATGGATAAATAAATAACGGGTCGCTACATTTCCTTTACAGCAATATAATATATCCAATAAGTGGGAAGGACAAGTTCAAGAAACTCTAGAAATTATCAAGAACTTCTAAGAGGGGGTCATGGATTTTGTACCTTCTTGGGGGAGGGGGGGTGGGGGGGTCAAAAAGTGTGCCGCAAATCAGGGGCGTGTGAGAAATGTGGGGGGTAGGAGAGGGGTTGCCAGGTGTTAAGTGGGTGTCTGAAGGTGGGGGTGGGTGGGTTCTCTCGCAGTCTCGCAGTCTCGCACTCTCTCTCTCTCTCCGTCAATTTTAAGATCTTTCGTGCCATTTAGGTGTCGATTTGTGTCCTGGTGAGCAATAGCGAGCCCGTAATGTAAGAGGAACAGTTTTCGGTAGAAAAATGTACAATTTTATCTTGACAGGGGGTCTAAAGGGACTAATTTTAAGCTTGATGGAGGTCTAGGGAACAAACTCGAACCTCTCTTAAAATGTTAAAACACAAAATCCAGATGTTTATACTTAAAAAAAAAAAATATATATATATATATATATAAACAGTATTATTTATGCCAGTGATCAGCGCAGCATCAGTAAGTCAACGGATTTAAGGGAGCCCACCTCGGTTTTTCCTCTCTCTCTCCCTCTCTCTCTGAGTTGTATCCATTCGGCCCCATTCAGCCTACTGTTTTAAGACGTTTATCCCCCCCCATCCAGGTGCCGAATTACCCCTCGCCAAGCATATTATTTAAAATGTTTTCGATAGAAAACTGTCTCCGGCGAAGACGGATTTCTCCTTACAATGCTGGCTCGCTATGGCTCGCCAGGAAAAAATCGACACCTGGATGGGGATAAACGTCTTTAAAAAGTAGGCTGAATGTGGCCGAATGGATACAAGCCACAGAAAGAAATAAATACAAAAGAAGAGAACAAAAACAGGTGACCCCACTTAATCCAACTTCGTGAATGAAGATTGAAAACTGTCGGGCAAAAATTAACAATATCCCAATATGATATCGTGGGATTAATTTTAAAGATTAAGGGGAGGCAGACCGTTTTTCTGGACCCCCTTCTCCCTAATGTTTTGCCCCACTAGTATTGAGATTTAATGGTGTTCGGCCCATTAGTTTGGCGATTTTAAGACCTTTCGCCCCATTTCGTTGTCAATTTTAAGACCTTTCGTGCCATTTAGGTGTCTATTATTTCCTGGCGAGCGATAGCGAGCCTGCAATTTTACGAGGAACCGGCCTTCGGCCGGGAAATTTTTCTACCGAAAAATTTACAAATTTATCTTGATGGAGGTCTAGGGAGGAAACTAAACAAATATATGAATAAATGAATTAATAGACCAAACAAACAGCCAGCCTCCCCTTAAATCAGCGATGCATCGAAATTAAAAAGTGGAATTCAATTACGATCTGCCGAACTAGTGAACATATTTTCTACAAAATTTGCATCACATTAATTATCAATCAAGTTTTACGAGAATTTAATTACTTTATAAATAGATACACAAATGAATTGAAATATATAGAAGAGAGACCTTTTCACAATGTTGCAATAGGCTACATACATACATACACACATATATATATATATATATATATATATACACGGTGTGCCAGTAATGCTTTTCATAAATTATATGGTGGACTCAGACAAAATAAGAATAAATTACTCTATGAACATGAGGTTGAGTATTTATAATAACGGAGTTATTACACGATTTAAGTTAACGATAGATACAATGCCATTCAGTCCAAGGGGTAATGTTGCCATTTTAGTGGATTATATCCATTTGGCCTTCGCTATCGCTTGCTAACCTCAAGATAGTGAGCAGTAGCGATCTGACTTTTCGGTAGAAAAATATGTCCGGCTTCGCCGGATTTGATTTTTCTACCGGCGAAGCCGGACATTTTTTCCTACCGAAAAGTCAGATCGCTACTGCTCACTATCTTGAGGCTAGCAAGCGATAGCGAAGGCCAAATGGATATAATCCACTAAAATGGCAACATTACCCCTTGGACTGAATGGCATTGTATCTATCGTTAACTTAAATCGTGTAATAACTCCGTTATTATAAATACTCAACCTCATGTTCATAGAGTAATTTATTCTTATTTTTGTCTGATGAGTCCACCATATAATTTATGAAAAGCATTACTGGAATATCTTAATATATATATATATATATATATATATATATATATATATATATATATATATATATATACAAAAGTGAGTCATATTTCTCCAGTATTATCTTTTAAAGAGAATATGTTTTTTTTCTTATTTGGCTTTTCACACCCAACAACGATCGGAAGGAAGGAATTATGGAAGGAAGGAATGAAGGGGACGGAGGGAGGTTACAGACACCGAGGAAGGGAAGGAAAGGAAGGAAGGAAGGAAACACCGAGGAACGGAAGGAAGGAAGGAAACACCGAGGTTGATAGAGGTCTAGAGAGTAATCTAGAAACAAATAATAATAATACATTTTTTTTTTCGTCTGTTAGGGGAGGTATTTAGTTTGTTCCCTACGTTTTCATCAAGCTGTGTGTGTGTGTGTGTGTGTGTGTGTGTGTGTGTGTGTGTGTGCGTCCCTAAGGCTCGCTATCGCTCGCCAGGATAAAATCGACACCTAAATGGCACAAAAGTTCTTAAAATTGACAGAAATGGGTCGAAAGTCTTAAAATCGTCAAAAAATTCTGGTAGAGATAGCAAACCGAAAGTAGAAGGAAAGTGGAAGGAGAGGATAGCACTCAAGTGGAGATCTCTCCTTAAGGTACAACAGAATTAAGGGGAGAAAAATAAGAAAGGATAAATGGGTAAAGCTCCCGTGCAACATGAAGAAAACATGATAATATTAAGACGTTAGTAAAAATACAATAAGATATTAATACTACTACCATTAATAATATATAATATAGATAATACGTGATAATAATATATATATATATATATAATTAATATATATATATATATATATATATATATAAAACTATAGGTGCCATTTAGGTGTCAAATTTTTCCTGGCGAGCGATAGCGAGCCTGTATTTTTAGGAGGAATCGGCCATTTGCCGGGACAATTTTTCTACCGAAAAATGTACTCCCCCTCCCCCCACTCCTCTCCACCAGTCAACCCCTCTCCCTCCCCCCCCACCCCCCTCCCGAAGGTAAACAAGACGTGTGGGGGGGGGGAGTGTTTTTCTAAGCTTGATGGAGGTCTAGGGAGGAAACTAAAATAATATATGAATAAATTAATTAATAGACCAAACAAACGGCCACTGTCCCCTTATTTTACGTTATTTTTCTAGATTACCATCCCCCCCCCTTAGCAATAAGAAATAGAGTTCTCTCACTCTTATAATTACCTCTCCAAAATTAATTTTGGAGAAAACCGGCCTTTGGTCGGGAAATGTTCCTTACGTGTCTATGGAGGAGAATACAAACATAATGAAAAAAACAAAAAAACATATATATAATATATATATGATATATATATATATATAATATACCGTATATATATAGTATAATATATATATATCACACCCTCTGCTGCTGTCGACACGGGCGGAGTGACTGGAGGCGACTTGACCATAAGAAGAAGAGGAAGTGCACCACTGGACCGAACAAACAAGGAAGCTGAGAGAGGGGGGGGGATTAAAGGAGAGAAGAAGAAGAGGAAGAAGTTAGAAAAAGAGAGAGAGAGGGGGGATTGGTGTGTCTGGGAGAAAACAAGGGAGACAGGTTCGACCACACCACCTTAAGAGTGTGTGTGTGTGTGTATATGTGTGGGAGGGTGGGTGTGGGTGAGGGTGAGGGTGGGTGTGGGTGTATGTGTGTGTTTGTAGGTGTGGGTGTGGGTGTGTGTGTGTGTGTATATGTGTGTGTGGGTGTGTGGGTGTGGGTTGGGTGGGTGGGTGTAGGTGTGTGTGGGGTGGGTGGGGTGGGGGGTGTGTGTGTGTGGGTGTGGAGGGGGGGGGGGGGCCTTCTCCCTCAGAGAAAGACCGTAACCCAAGGCTCACTGGGTCATTCCTGCTTTGGTATTTCTAATTTCAGGACGTTAATGAGAGAACACATAAGTAGAACGGAGGGGAGAGAGAGAGAGAGAGAGAGAGAGAGAGAGAGAGAGAGAGAGAGAGAGAGAGAGAGAGAGAGAGGGAGATGAAAAATAACAAATAAGTAGGAACAATGGAAGAGAAGAGAGGAAAGGAGAGGAGAGGAAACTAAAAATAAATAAACACAAAAGACAGAAACAAAGGAGTCCCCCCATTACCAAGCTCGGAAAAATAGTATGTATTGAAAAACAGGCGCCATAAATAACACCAAAAGACAAACAAAAAACGGGAACCAGCCAGTTAGGTGTTCCTTTTCCTGGCGAGCGATAACGAACCTGCAATTGTAGATTAGGGGGGGGGGGGCACCTGTTTTTTTTTTCTCTTTCTCTCCTGTTCTCGCTTTCTCTGGCTTGTATCCATTCGGCCCCATTCAGCCAACTGTTTTAAGACGTGTATCCCCATCCAGGTGTCAATTTCTTCCTGGCGAGCGATAGCGAGCCAGCATTGTGTGGAGAAATCAAATTTTTCTATCGAAAAATTTACAAATTTGGCTTTCTCTTCGACAGGGAAAGTTTTCTGCCGAAAAATGTATAAAGTTATCTAGAAAGGGGGGGTCTAGGGAGTATTTTTATAAGCTTCCTTTCCTTCAATTTCTTCATGTTCAGCTCTTTCTTATTTCAATTTTGTATGTGTTAATTAAATTGTTTATATTAGCCTAATTTCTATGATCACCAACCCACCAATTAACTTACAATTAAAACAGTAGGCTGAATGGGGCCGAATGGATACAAGCCAAAGAGAGAGGGAGAGAAAGAGAAAAAACACCAGGTGGCAAAGGATACGAACCCAGGCCACTCTCAGCTCAAAACACGAACATACACAAAAAGAAACTCAAAAATATATCTGAAGAATCAAAATGCTACCAAGACAGCTAATCCTAATATGTATTCAGATATAGGGGTTGTACGGACTCGGAAAGCGGAAAGGGTTAAATGGACTATGGAAACAAAAATATATATATATATATATATGAAACGGCCGCCAAAAATAGCGGAGGAAAAACAAAGCCCCCCCCCCCCCCCCTGAAAAAAATCTAAATGAAAAAAGAAAAGTAAAATAGAAATAACAAAAATTGATAGGAATAAAATTACCACTTGCGAGTTTCAGGCTCGGAAGTTGACAGAGGGGGGAGGAGGGGGGGGGGGGACAAGAGGGGGATTGGGGAGAATTACAATTATAAAGTAGATCTCCAATTGGTAATCTAATTCTTTGCTTTTTCTTGAGATTGTTGCTTGCTAGCCTTACTTCCTTCCAATTATCTCTCTCTCTCTCGCTCTCTCTCTCTTGAATTTAGTTGTTGCTGTTGTTGTTCCCCAAGCTGCCTGGCCGAACAGCCCCAAGGCCCCAAGCAAGGCCAAGGCCACAACCGAGCACCCCTACAGAACCCTCCCTGCCGACCACAATAAAGCCTGGGTGACCGAAGCCACTCCATGACGGTCTAGCAAACCACCGAGTAGTAGTAGAGGATCAGGCTGGAGTGTTACCCTTTCAAGAACCAAAGCCCCACCCAGGGCCCTGTGCCCCTCAGCAATTATGAAGAGAAAGTTGAGGGGCAAAGGAAAAATGTGACGCTTTGGCTTCCAATCTTGGTAGATTGGGAGGTCAATCCACGTTCTGTTCTGTTTCTGGCTACTATTAGACGATTTTTATTCAGAACAGTCAGAGTAAGCTATGGGTGTGGCAGAGATCGCTCAGTTCTCTTGAGATAGTATTTACCCTTTTAATACCCACAGATCCGCTGACATTTCTGTCATTTGGGAAGAGTCCACCAGGAAATAGGTGTGGATATTTACAGCCAGTTTGCTCAAGGTTCTTTTGAGTTACGAAGAGGTACAGGATCGAATTTGTCGTCAAGTTCGATGGCGCTACCTATACAACCGCATTTTAGCTGGAGATTCTGCAAGAATAGTAAATACCAATGTAAAAAAATCCAACTTCCTTATAGCCTGAAACTCGCAAGTGGTTAATTAAAAGTATGGTGTCGATTTTTACTGGTGAGCGATAGCGAGCTCGTAATTTTAGGAGGAATCGGCCTTTGAAAAGTAACTAAAACGAATACACAAAATCGATAAGAAAAATAAAATAGGAGGAAAAAAAATAAGACAAAGACACAATAGAACTTGAAGTGGGTTTAGGGTTTTTTTTCTACCCCCCCTCCCTCTCTCTCTCTAGGTCAAAGAGGACACTAAAATATATATGAATAAATGAATTAATAGAAATACATCGAAAGTTAATCCTAGCTCTTCGAATGAGGGTATTGGAAATCCGCAAAGAATAAACAAGAGAAACGCAAAGAATAAACAAGAGAAACGCAAAGAATAAACAAGAGAAAAGCGAGCCTGTAATTTAAGGGGCCTTGTCCTTTAAATGCCCTTAAATGCCCTTAAATGCCCTTAAAATGTCCCTTCGGCCAATAAACAAAAGAAAAGCAAGGAATAAACAAGATACAAACTTGAATCAATCTATGTTATATGATGGAGAAAACAAGGAATAAGCAATAGAAAAACAACAATGAATAAACTAGTCTTATTAAATCCACATACACACACAGCCTAACACCCTATATATATATATATATATACATAACACACCGTAATACACCACACACACACTCTAATACACACTAAACAACTAATACACCCACACACCTAATACACCCAATACACCTAATACACCCACGATCAAATTTCACGGTCACACACCCTAATACACCCCACACACTCTAATAGGAGGAATTGGAGTTAGGCCACGGACCCTATGTAAAAACAAGTTAGATTGGGGGAGAGAATATATATAATGACTCTCTCTCTCTCTCTATCTCTGTCAATATGGAAGCCCAGACCCCATTCAGCTTTTATATAGATTACAGTCACGGCGCTTCAGGTAACTTCCATCATAAAAATAAAGGCGATCTTTACTCTGAGGGCAAATAGAACACCCCTCCTCCATCTCCTTCCAACCCTCCCTCCACCTTCCCCTCCCTCTCCAGCCTCTCCAACTCCACCACCCCCAGCCCCCCTCCTTCAGCCACCCTCACTCCCCCTCCCCCATCACTCCCCCCTCCCTCTCTAGCCCCTCCCCCCACCTCCCCTACTCTTTTCAGCCCCCCTCACTCCCCCTCCCCCCCACTATTTTTATCTTTGCGAGCGATAGCCAGCCTGTAATTTAAGAGAAACCGGCCTTCGGCCGGTAAATATTTCTACCGAAATATGTACAAATTTATCTTAAAAGGGGGTCTAGAGAGTGTTTCTTTAAAGCTTGATGAAGGCTTGATGAAAGTGTAGCGAGGACACGAAAACATGTATATATATATATAGACCCCAAAAAATATCCACTGTCCCCTTAACGTCTACTGCAGTACGTGGGTTGGTAGGTAGCATAGAACCAGGCTCGAAATAGTTATACCAACTACAGTAGGTAACGTAAACACACATGTACAGTATATAACAACCCCTCCCCATTCACACACACATACACTCTCTATCTCTTTCTCACACACACACACATGTATATGTATGTATATATATATATATATATATATATATATATATATACACAAAATCACAAGAAAACAAACACACGAAAGTACAAGAGCACACACACACATACATACTCACACACACACATACATACTGTACACACACACACACACACACACACATCAAGCACAAGCACACAAAACCCACACAAAAAGAGTTCACAAATGAAAACCAAACAGAACTAGAGATCATAAAGGGCTGCCATTCTGAGCATCAAAGGAGGGGGGGGGGGGGGGGGGGGGCTGGGTGGAGTAGTGTGGGGGGAGGGGAGAAGGGGGGAGTAGTGGAGGGAAAATGGGAGGTGGGTGGGTTGGGTGGTTAGGTTTGCAGGTGGGGGGTGATGGATGGGAGGTGGGAATGTGGTGGCAAATAGAACACCCCTCCTAACCCCTTCTCCCTCCAACCCTACCTTTCCCATG
This sequence comes from Paralithodes platypus, assembly GCA_032716605.1. Lineage (NCBI taxonomy): Eukaryota > Metazoa > Arthropoda > Malacostraca > Decapoda > Lithodidae > Paralithodes > Paralithodes platypus. The sequence continues at coordinate 42,686,660 of CM064486.1, forward strand.
CCCCTCCCTCTCCCCCAGTCCCCCTCACTCCCCCTTCCTCTCCAGCCCCTCCAACTCCACCTCCCCCAGCCCCCACCCCCTCTCTCAAGTTTTGTTTAGTATACACTCTTGTCGCTAATTGCCGGCAACTTCAGCCGTCCTGCCACTCCCTTTGGCATTGGGGGGGGGGGGGGGGGCTTAGTCTCTTTTATGTTCGCCCCCGTTGGTTTGGTAGCATCATATTAACATTCACTTTAACCCCTTCAGTACCGACCCGTTCTTTTAGCTGTATTCTGGCTACTACTAGACGATTTTGTTCAGCTCAAAACGGGCCTCCACTATTAACAGGCTTCAAACTATCTCACCTAACTCTTTTAACCCTCTCCGATATATGACGCGATTTTGAGCCTATTGGGATACTTTAAAGCCTTTGTTACCATCAGGGGTATTTAGAAACCTCTAGTTTAGTTACTTCAACCTCTGTTTGAGTGGTTGAGTTATCTGACTATTTACTTTAAAGCCTTTGTTACCATCAGGGGTATTTACAAACCTTTAGTTTAGTTACTTCAACCTCTGCAGTTGTCTTTGAGTTAGCTGTGTTGAGCCTATTGGGGATACTTTAAAGCCTTCTACCATCAGGGGTAGTTACATTTACACACCATTAGTTACTTCAACCTCTGCAGTTGTCTTTGAGTTAGCTGTGTTGAGCCTATTGGGGATACTTTAAAGCCTTTGTTACCATCAGGGGTATTTAGAAACCTTTAGTTTAGTTACTTCAACCTCTGCAGTTGTCTTTGAGTTAGCTGTGTTGAGCCTATTGGGGATACTTTAAAGCCTTTGTTACCATCAGGGGTATTTAACAACCCTGAGTTTCTCTCTGCAGTTGTCTTTGAGTTAGCTGTGGGCAGAAAACTAATTGTGGAGAGGTAATTATAAGAGTGAGAGAACTCTATTTCTTATTGCTAATCTGGCAACCTCTGCGTCATAAATGCGTGAAAGGGTTAACTACCACAGATCTTTCTTAAACAGCATTTGCTCATTCGTGCATTTTTCTTTTTTTTTTTTTTTTTTTTTTTTTCCTCCTTAGACCTTCATCAAACTTAAAAAAATAACCCCAGGATCCCCCTTCAAGATATACTAGTACATTTTTCGGTAGAACAATGTCCAGGCCGAAGGCCGGTTCCTCAATTAATCCTTTTAGCTACCATATATCCTTCCTAAGCTTCATAAATCAGTCTAAAGCCGGTATCACACGAGAGCTTTTATAGTCAACATTTGATGATCCAAAACATTTCTGGCAATATTTCTGGGCTATTTTACACTGGTATGGGACACTAGGCTGATGGTAGATGAGCTTAGGTGTGTGATACCGGCTTAAGGGGAGGTTTTTAGTTTGGTCCCAAGATATCCTTCAAGCTTAAGATTACACCCCCTTGAGCCCCTTTCAAGATAAATTTGTACATTTTTCGGTAGAAAAATGTCCCGGCTGAAAGCCGGTTCCTCTTAAATTACAGGCTCGCTATAGGATAAAATCGACACCTAAATGTCACGAAAGGTCTTAAATTTGATAGAAATGGGTTGAAAGTTCTGAAAATCCTCAAAAAAAGGGGGCCAACGTCTTAAAATTAGAAAACAATGGGGCTAAACATGAGGGAGAAAGGAGTCAAGAAAAAAATCCCTCAAGTGGATATCTCCCCTTAATAGGACACAATTGTTATACCGTGACTGTACGCAAAGGAAAATGGCGCGCGAAAAATGTCCTAATTTTTTTCTTAAACGGCTGTATTTTTTTTTTTTTTTTTTTGACATTTCACTTTTCCATTCTCAATTTAATATATTCTCCTTCATTTGTATTCATTCTCCCTTTTTTTTCTTCACCCGACTTCCGCCTGTATATTTATTTTATGCAACCGAGACGAGACAATTTTGTTTTCACCACCTGTATATTTATTTTATGCAACTGAGACGAGACAATTTTGTTTTCAACACCTGTAAATTTATTTTATGCAACTGAGACGGGACAATTTTGTTTTCACCACCTGTACATCTATTTTATGCAACTGAGACGAGACAAAAAAATGTCACTGTATATTTATTGAATGCAACTGAGACGGGACAATTTTTTTTTTCAGTCACAATCAACCTTCGTGGAAAATTTAATTGTATTATTTTCGCGAAGTTTAGGACATTAGCTCGGGATGTCTACGATGTGAAATAAAAGAAAGGAATATAACCTGTTCCCAATAAGTAGGCCAGAAATCGTGAACATCAACCCTGTTGTAATACAAAACATACAACCCACCCTAACCCGGTTGTAATAAAAAATACTACCCATCTTAACCAGGTTGTAATAAAAAAACATACAACCCGCCCTAACCCGGTTGTAATAAAAATATACAACCCACCCTAACCCGGTTGTAATAAAACATACAACCCATCTTAACCAGGTTGTAATAAAAAACATACAACCCATCTTAACCAGGTTGTAATAAAAAACATACAACCCATCCTAACCCGGTTGTAATAAAACATACAACCCATCTTAACCAGGTTGTAATCAAAAACATACAACCCATCTTAACCAGGTTGTAATAAAAAACAAACAACCCGCCCTAACCCGGTTGTAATACAAATATAAAACCCGCCCTAACCCGGTTGTAAAAAAATTACAACCCCCCTCCGGTTGTAAAAAAAACGTGGCCAACTGTCGCCGTGTGCAAATCCTCGTATGTATTAATGCGGCAGTCAATTGTGCATGACAGTTGACATCGTACCGTGGAGGCTGACGGACGGTGTGTGTGTGTGTGTGTGAGAGAGATAGAGAGAGTGAGTGTGAGAGCGAGAGATTATACAATATACTGTATAGTGTGTCTTTCTTTGTGTGTGTGTGTGTTCGTGTGTGACTGTGTGTGTGTGTGTGTGTGTGTGTGTGTGTGTGTGTGTGTGAGAGAGAGAGCGGGAGATAAAGTGTGTCTGTGTGTGTGTATTTTATGAGTGAATTCATATTTGTTCACCAACCAACTTCACCTCTAAACTCAAGTAATGAAATCAACAAATACATGTGGCACTCCAAGGACTCGAACCTAGGATACTCACACCGAAATTTAAAAAAAAAAAATTCACTTACCCCACCATGTTATATCGAAAGCTACAAATCCTCCTGCATAACCCACCTGTGAAAGAAAAACAAAACATATTACTAATAATACATATTATAAAGGACACTGATACATAGGATACTTTTCTACCTAAAAATGTACACATTTATATCTTGCCGGTATATTTGTTTAAAGTTGATGGAGGTCTAGGGAGCAAACTAAAGGAAATACATAATAAAAAGAAAACATCTACTATGAATATATAATAATAATAATAATATATATATATATATATATATATATATATATATAATAATATAACAATAACTAACGTTTATAGAAAAACCCTAACAATAGAGCTCAAAATTCCATATAAAAAACGCCTATAATGTATAAAATGAACTATAACTACCAGCTACTATATATAAATACAGACATTAATGTATATAATAAACCCCTAACAATACAGTTCAACCAACTATATATATATATATATATATATATATATATATATATCCCAACAATAGACCTCGATCTGCTATATCAAAAACCCTTGTAATCGAACCACCGAAGCCAGAAATAGGATGAGGGAGAATCGACCGTCCCGCCCGGCCCGCCCCTCGACCCCCTCACTTGACCTAAATATTACATCCCCTTCTGGGTGATTCACTAAGTCATGCTCCGGGCTGATGGGATTGCCTTTAATCTGTAGTGAGTGGGGAATGTGGGGTTGTTGTTGTTGTTGTTCCCTTAGTTGCCTGGCCGAACAGCCCAGTGTCCCTAAGGAAGGCCATGGCCACGGTCCTTTTGGTGTCGATTTTTTTCTGGCGAGCGAAAGCGAGCCTCTAATTTTAGAAGGAACCGGCCTTTGGCCGGGAATTTTTTCTACTGAAAAATGTACAAATTTATCTTGAAAGGGGGTCTAAGGGATGTTATTTCAAGCTTGATGGAGGTCTGGGAAGGAAACTAGAACAAAACTGTTCCCTTTGATAGAAAGGGTTATTCACCATTAATAAATACCCATATTCCCCTTTCCTTCCCTTGATGTTTTACGGTCTAGTTAAACCAGATACACCATTATTACGGTCTAGTTAAACCAGATACACCATTATTACGGTCTAGTTAAACCAGATACACCATTATTACGGTCTAGTTAAACCAGATACACCATTATTACGGTCTAGTTAAACCAGATACACCATTATTACGGTCTAGTTAAACCAGATACACCATTATTACGGTCTAGTTAAACCAGATCCACCATTATTACGGTCTAGTTAAACCAGATACACCATTATTACGGTCTAGTTAAACCAGATACACCATTATTCAGATCTTGGGGTTGATTCACATACGTAATTCATGGGCGAGCGATGAGCCGGAGGGAGTTAAAGTTACCGTGCAACACAGAAGATTGAACAACCGAATTTTAACTCCTTCTGTACCGGTGACGTCTTCTCCCTCATGTTTAGCCCGATTAGGTTCTAATTTTATGACGTTCGGCGGCCCATGAGTTTGGTGATTGGTGATATTAAGACTTTTCGACCCATTTCTCTGTCAATATTAAGACCTTTCGTGCCATTTAGGTGTACAAAAAATCCTAGCGAGCGATAGCGAGCCTGTACAGTAATTTCAGAAGAATCGGCCTTTGGCCGGAACATTTTTCGGTAGAAAAATGTACACATTTTTCTCGAAGGGGGATCTTGAGGATAATTTATTAAGCTTGATGGAGGTCTAGGGAGGAAACTAAACCATTAATAAACCGCATCCCCTTAAGGGGAGGTATTTAGTGTGTTCCCTAGACCTCCATCAAGCTTAAAATTACACCCCCTTGAGTCCCTTTCAAGATAAATTTGTACATTTTTCGGTAGAAAAATTTCCCGGCCGAAGGCCGGTTCCTCTTAAATTACAGGCTCGCTATCGCTCGCCAGGATAAAATTGACACCTGAATGGCACGAAAGGTCTTAATATGGGGTGAAAGTTCTTAAAATCTCTAAACTAATGGGGCAAATGTTGTATAATATCAAAAGCAATGGGGCTAAACATGAGGGAGAAAGGGGTCAAGACAAAAATCCCTCAAGTGGAGATCTCCCCTTAATGTTCATGAGTATTGCCCTATTTACTTGTACCATGGACTTTTGATGGCAGCTGTACATATTCTCAGTTGGCTGGTCACACGGATTTTATATTTTCCATTCTGATACACACGATCCTTTAATGCCTCCAGCGTCTTGTACTGGTGACTCTCTCTCTCTCTCTCTCTCTCTCTCTCTCTCTCTCTCTCTCTCTCTCTCTCATTCAGATACACACGAAGTTATAATGTCCCCAGCGCCTTGGTTCAATATCCTACCTTTCCAGACCCATTAGGGCCCTTAACCCGGTTACCTTTTAGATTATATATATATATATATATATATATATATATATATAGGTATATATATATATATAAAGGTTGATAGATGTCTAGAGAGTAATCTAGAAACAAAATAATAATAATACATTTTTTTTTTTTAAAGTTATTTGATATATGGTCAACAATGTGTGTGTGTGTGTGTGTGTGTGTGTGTGTGTGTGTGTGTGTGTGTGTGTGTGTGTGCGTCCCTACCGACTTCAGATCTGCGTTTTCCCGATATTTTATGCTAAAGTGAGAGGGTGACTAGTGTGGAATCAATGTTGAAAGGAGAGTTGCAAGAAGTGATCAATATACCACAGTGAAAAAAAGTAAAAGAGAGAGAGAGAGATTTACATATATTTACATAGATACACTGACCACACAGACTTTACGATCCCAGCGAGGTGGTCAGGACTTAATTCTAGTAGAGATAGCAAACCCGAAAGTAAGGGAAAGTGGAAGGAGAGGATAGCAAAGAGAGAGAGAGAGAGAGAGAGAGAGAGAGGCACAACCTATAATTAAGAAAACAAAAGATAACAAACAGCAAAGATAGAATAGCACGCAAGCTCTCCCCCCACCCACTACTTCCTCCCACTAGAGAAAAATAAGAAAGGATAAATGGGTAAAGCTCCCGTGCAACATGAAGAAAACCATGATAATAATAATGATACTATTAATAGTAAAAATACAATAAGATATTACTACTACTACCATTAATAATAATAATAATAATAATATAGATAAAACGTGATAATACTAATATATATATATATATATATATATATATATATATATATATATATATATATATAACTATAGGTATATAATCAACAATAACACTGACTTTAATGTAAACAATTAAATACCTCTTTCTCGTCCACTTACAAACAAAACAAGACTACTCCCCCTCCCCCACTCCTCTCCACCAGTCAACCCCTCTCCCTCCCCCCCCCACCCCCCTCCCGAAGGTAAACAAGACGTGTGGGGGGGGGGGGGGCCAGGTATACATCAAACAAGTCAATTCGTCCAAGAGGCTTTTCGGTGAGGTGGTAAATTAATGAAGGAGGGATTTTAAGTTACGTTATTTTTCTAGATTACCATCCCCCCCCATCTCCCCCATGTTTAGTCCCATTAGTTTTGAGAGTTTAAGACATTCGTCCCATTAGTTTGATGAATTTAAGGCCTTTCGTCCCATTTCTTTCATCAAAATCAAGACCTTTCGTGTCATTTAGGTGTCGCTTATTTCCTGGCGTGCGATAGCGAGCCTGTAATTTTGGAGAAACCGGCCTTTGGTCGGGAAATGTTCCTACCGAAAAATGTACAAATATATCTCGAAGGGGAATCTTCAGGATATTTCATGTAGCTTGATGGATGTCTAGGGAGGAGAATAAAACAATAATGAAAAAAACAAAAATTATATATAATATATATATATATATATATACCGGTATATATATATATATATATATATATATACCGGTATATATATATATCTACACCCTTCCCCTAACTGTTGAAGCGGGCGGAGTGACTGGAGGCGACTTGACCGTGCACCACTGGACCGAACAAACAAGGAAGCTGAGAATTAATAGTGGTGGCAAATTGGTGTCTGGAGAACAACAAGGGAGACAGGTTCGACCACACCACCTTAAGAGGTGTGTGTGTGTGTGTATATGTGTGTGAGGGTGGGTGTGGGGGTGGGTGAGGGTGGGTGTGGGTGTGTGTGTGTGTGTATATGTGTGTGAGGGTGGGTGTGGGTGTGTGTGTGTGTGTATATGTGTGTGGGGGTGTGTGTGTGGGTGTGGGTGGGTGGGTGTAGGTGTGTGTGGGGGTGGGTGGGGGTGGGTGTGTGTGTGTGTGGGTGTGGAGGGGGGGGGCCTTCTCCCTCATGTTTAGCCCTAATTAGTGGTATTTCTAATTTCAGGACGTTAATTCCATTAGTTTGGCGATTTTAAGACCTTTCAGCCCATTTATTGGTCAATATTAGGACCTTACGTGCCAGTTAGGTGTTCCTTTCCTGGCGAGCGATAACGAACCTGCAATTGTAGGAGGAACCGGCCTTCGACAGGGAAAGTTTTCTGCCGAAAAATGTATAAAGTTATCTAGAAAGGGGAGTCTAGGGAGTATTTTTATAAGCTTCCTTTCCTTCAATTTCTTCATGTTCAGCTCTTTCTTATTTCAATTTTGTATGTGTTAATTAAATTGTTTATATTAGCCTAATTTCTATGATCACCAACCCACCAATTAACTTACAATTAAACTTAACTAATTACATGTGGTACTCAAAGGATACGAACCCAGGCCACTCTCACCGAACTTCAGCGCACTAACCATTACGCTACCAAGACAGCTAATCCTAATATGTATTCAGATATAGGGGTGTACGGACTCGGAAAGCGGGCGAAGTGCGGGAGAAGCGACTCGACCACCGAACTAAACAGGAGCCTGAGAATTAATGGTGGCAAATTAGCGGAGGAAAAACAAAGCCCCCCCCCCCTCCGGAAGTTGACAGAGGGGGGAGGAGGGGGGGGGGGGACAAGAGGGGGATTGGGGGGACGCAGGTATGAGAACAACACTTCAAGACGCTCCATCCAATTGGTAATCTAATTCTTTGCTTTTTCTTGAGATTGTTGCTTGCTAGCCTTACTTCCTTCCAATTATCTCTCTCTCTCTCTCTCTCTCTCTCTCTAGCAAACGACCGAGTAGTAGTAGAGGATCAGGCTGGAGTGTTAACCCTTTCAAGCTCCAATACGCGTTTCTGTTCTGTTTCTGGCTACTATTAGACGATTTTATTCAGATTAGTAACGGTGTATGGAAGTCAAAGGGTTGATTGAGATAGTATTTACCCTTTTAATACCCACAGATACTTCCTAAGCTGCATAAAATCGTCTAATGAGAGCCAAAATAAACTGCTAAAACGCGTCAGAGCTTCAAAGGGTTAAATGGACCTAACACGCTAGGAACCCCTCATCCATGTTGGTTTTGGGAGCCTAATTCGATGGTCGGTTAAGAGGTCTTCACTAGTTTTGAGATTTTAAGACGTTGGTTCCATTAGTTTGGGGATTTTATGACCTTTCACCCCATTTATTTGTCAATATTAGGACCCTTCGTGCCATTTAGGTGTCGATTTTTTCCTGGCGAGCGAAAGCGAGCCCGTAATTTTATGAGGATTCGGCCTTTGGCCGGGAAATTTTTCTACCGAAAAATGTACAAATCTATCTTGAAGTGGGTTTAGGGTTTTTTTTCTAAGCGTAATGGAGGTCAAAGGAGGACACTAAAAATATATATGAATAAATGAATTAATAGACCAAACAAACAGCCACTGTCCCCTTAAGAGAACCTAACACGCTATATAGAGAACCCCCCTCACCCATGTTGGTCTTGGGAGCCTAATTCGATGGTCGGTCTTGAGGTCTTCATTGGGTGGTCTCAAGGACGGAGGAGATGGGAGGGGGGGGGGGGGACTGTGTGGATTCTGGAGGATAGGGGTTTACTTAGCTGTGTTGACGTAAGTGTTCCCATGTGTGGAGCAGGAGGGCTAGAATTCTCGACTTAAGCGTAAAGGGTTGTGGGATTAATCCTAGCTCTTCGAATGAGGGTATTTGGAAATCCCTCCCTTGGCCTACCAACCCCTTTCTGTTTTAAGGGGAGATTTCCACCTGGAGGATTTTTTTCTGAACCTCTTTCTCCCTCATGTTTAGCCCCATTGCTTGTGAGATTTAAAGACGCTTGCCCCATTAGTTTGGCGATTTTAAGAATCCTCGCCCCATTTCTGTCAATTTTAAGACCATTCGTGCCATTTAGGTGTCGATTTTTCCTGGCGAGCGATAGCGAGCCTGTAATTTAAGGGGAACCGGCCTTCGGCCGGGAAATTTTTCTCCCGAAAAATGTACAATTTTATTTTGAAAGGGGGTCAAGGGAGAGTAATTTTAAGCTTGATGGAAGTCTAGGGAATCAACTAAAAACCTCCCCTTAACATACATCAGAGATAACAATATCAGACGGCTATTTTTGTTTTCTATGTGATTGAGGGAGATAAAAGGCAGAACTGCCTGTGGCGAGTGCCTTCCCCAGAGTTGAAAGAGTGACAGGGCCAAGATCAAGGGACGTTCGAGCCAAAATGCCTGGACACACAGAGTTTGAATCAATCTATGTTATATGATGAGGGAAAGACTGATTCTGGGAGAGAGTTCCAGAGCTCAGCTGTTGAATAGAAGAAAGATTGAGAATAACGTTGCACTCTTGGGCTGGCGAGTTGCACAGAGTAGGGGTGGGATTGTGTAAACTAAAATTAATTAATTTCACGTGATATATAAATTAAGGAACACCCCGTTCTTAACATTAATCCTCCATTACAAACCCCAATGCACTTTAATAAATTAATGAAAGCATATGGTCCTACCGGGATTCGAACTCGGGACACCACACCCAGAACATAAGCATCTAAACCATTACACCACCAACAAAGTTCCTACACTTACCCACCCTATTCAACATCTGACAGACATTAATACAGCACAGAGCGAGCCAAACGTAATGACAGCTGGGGCATGACATTATTAGCGCTACTGTACATGCTATATTCTGCTCATTCTAGATAGGCTAGAAATCCCAACTCCAACTTCCCATAACTCAAAAACGACCCCAGTAATCGAGGGAATAATTCTACCATTTGGGAAGAGTCAGCCAGTAAGTTGGTGTGGAACTTGCGATAGTCCTTTTATTAGTTACAGTGGTTAGGGTTCACGATTTTTGGCCCTACCACACCCACACACCCTATTAAACACACACACACACCCTAACATCTTATTAAATCCACATACACACACAGCCTAACACCCTAATATATATATATACATAACACACCGTAATACACACACACACACTCTAATACACACCCACACACACTCTAATACACACCCACACACACCCTAATACACCCACACACACCCTAATACACCCATACACCCTAATACACCCACACACACCCTAATACACCCACACACACCCTAATACACCCACACACACCCTAATACACACACACACTCTAATACACACCCACACACACTCTAATACACACCCACACACACCCTAATACACCCACACACACCCTAATACACCCACACACACCCTAATACACCCACACACCCTAATACACCCACACACACCCTAATACACACACACACACTCTAATACACACCCACACACACCCTAATACACCCACACACACCTTAATACACCCACACACACCCTAATACACCCACACCCTCTATTTGCTCCAACATTCATCAGCAGGCCCAGCGCACAATTCCTTAATCTTCACCTACACAGAATCTCTCAAGCTACACCTAAATTGCTCTCGCCCATGTGCACGTAGGCTACCCATTCTACACACCTACATGGAAACGTACATACACGCTCACATACACATACACGCTAAGAGATACACACACACATACACGGTAAGAGATACATACACACGCTAACACACACACACGCGCTAATACACACACACATACACGCTAAGAGATACATGCACACGCTAACACACACACACACACACACACATGTAAACAGAGATGACGTATTTTCATCATGTTTTAGTTAACATTTGACGATTTTCTTCAGCTTATAATCTACCTCTAGGACTCAAAGGGGTAAATACAATCTCAATAATCCATCTACATACAATATTTCCTTCTTAAACTGACTAGCATCGTCTTATTTTAGCCAGAATCAAAGGTGAAAAGTCGTCATAGTGTTGAAGGGGTTAATTATTAATAAGGTACTTTAGCTACAGTATATACCTGTACATTATTATATAGTTAAAGGGCAGGATTCAACTCCCAACTATCCACCCACCTATCCACACACCTATCCGCCCAACTATCCACACGCCTATCCGCCCAACTATCCACCCAACTATCCACATGCCTATCCACCCAACTATCCACACGCCCATCCACCCAACTATCCACACGCCGATCCGCCCAACTATCCACATGCCTATCCACCCAACTATCCACACGCCTATCCACCCAACTATCCACACGCCTATCCACCCAACTATCCACACGCCGATCCGCCCAACTATCCACACACCTATCCACCTAACTATCCACACGCCTATCCACCCACCTAACCACATGCCTATCCACCCTTCTATCGACACGCCTATCCACCTAACTATCCACACGCCTATCCACCCAATTATCCACACGTCTATCCACCCAATTATCCACACGCCTATCCACTCAACTATCCACCCGCCTATCCACCCACCTAACCACATGCCTATCCACCCAACTATCCACCCAACTATCCACACGCCTATCCACCCAACTATCCACCCGCCTATCCACCAAACTATCCACACGCCTATCCACCCAACAATCAACACGCCTATCCACCCTACTATATATATATATATATATATATATATATATATATATATATATATATAATAAACTATAATAATTAGCTAGGTAATTAGGCTTGCAGGTGGGTAATTAGGCTTGCAGGTGGGTATTTTGTTAGCTAATGACCCAGACATATAGAGGGCACTAGGTAGGGATAATTAGTAGCGCGGTTAATGAGGGTGATTAACTGTTAATTGGTTAATGACCTGGTCATTAGAGAGGGCTATTAGGCTTGTAGGACGATAGTTGCTAGCTAATTAGGTAGGCATGTACAGTGGCGCTAATAAGTGATGTCTCGGCACCAAGTATGTTATGATCAATAATTGGTATCAGCAATATTTAAGCTTCATTTCTTCATATCGAGTGAGATATACAACCATGTTCCTCCACTTACCCACCCTATTCAACATCTGACAGACATTAATACAGCACAGAGCGAGCCAAACGTAATGACAGCTGGGACATGACTTATTAGCGCGACCGTACAGTGGCGCTAATAAATCATGTCTCGGCACCAAGTATGTGTTGATAACTAATTGGTATCAGCGATATCTAAAACTGTATTTCTCCATACAATGCTGGCTCGTTATCGCTCGCCAGGAAGAAATCGACACCTGGATGGGGATAAACGTCTTAAAATAGTTGGCTGAATGGGGCCAAATGGATACAAGCCAGAGAAAGAGAGAACAGAAGAGAAAGATAAAAGAAAAACAGGTGATCCCCTTTAAGGGGAGGTATTTAGTTTGTACCCTAGACCTCTATCAAGCTTAAAAATTACACTCCCTTGACCCTCTTCAAGATAAATTTGTATATTTTTCGGTAGAAGAATGTCTCGGCCGAAGGCCGGTTACTCTTAAATTACAGGCTCGCTATCGCTCGCCAGGATAAAATCGACACCTAAATGGCACGAAAGGTCTTAAATTTGACAGAATGGGGCGGAAATTCTTAAAATCACCAAACTAATGGGACAAACGTCTTAAAATCTAAAAAACAATGGGGCTAGACATGAGGGAGAAAGGGGTCAAGAAAAAACTCCCTCAAGTGGAGATCTCCCCTTAATTAATAGATCAACAACAAAACCCAGCCACTTCAATGGGTTCATTACGTAAGTTCAAATATTAGCGTAATTACATACAGTTAAATTCTATAGCTGTTTGCATTTAATTATTGTATCTATAACACCTGCAAGTCATCAGTCAATATTAATGGGGCATAAATATCGCTTATGTATACAATTGGCGATCGGCTGTTAAATTTTAGTACACTTTGGCAGAAGGAGGGAGGGAGGGAGAGGGAGAGACAGACAGAGAGAGATAAATAGATGGATGGATAGATAGAGTAGTGATTAGTAAAACCCATGTGAAAGTTAAACACAACTGGTACGCTATATCAGAATAATACTCAAGATAAAAATCTATTATTTAATTAGGTTCGAAATAGACACACAAGATCTGGAAAACGCGCCTAGACAAACAGAAACACAAACACAACAGACACATTAACATACAAACAAAGACAACATTTAAATAACACACACACAAGACTACACCAAAATAAATACCCACACTAGGAAAACTAAAACACATTCCACCCACTACACATACATGCACCCACCCACCCACCCACACAACAAACCAACACACACACACACACATACCAACAACAAACACAGCCAACACACACCAACCAACACACACACAATATACACACACACACACACACACACATCCAACACACACACACATACATACATACAGCCAACACACAGAGCTAACACACACAACCAACCCTCACACACGCACACAAAAAAACATCCAACACACACAACCAACCCCCACACAACCACAAACCAACACACACACACACACACACATACCAACACACAAACCAACCAACACACACACACACACACACAACCAACCAAACACATACCAACACACAAACCAACCAACACACACACACACACACACCCGCCAACATGCAGAGAACCCCAGAGGGATCAAATATATAAAAGTGAACAATGGCCGGATTCAGTTCGTAACAAATGAATCGCATGTTCGTCCGTCAGCGTAACCGAACAGGCAGAGTTGCGGGGCCAATAACCGGTTTTGCTAGTTCGGATAGCATTAGTTTTTATTTTGACTTTTGACTTGTTTTCATTTTTTTTTCCCGGATGGGTTCGGGCAGTTTCTATAGGCTGGTCCATAGACTGGTGTGCTTTGTACCTCTGTATTACCTCTTTAGTTATTATTGGGTTTAGTTAAAATGAAAACAGTGGTAAAGAGTAGTATTAATAAAGTAAAAGTGCCGCTTCCCTCAAAATCAAAACGGCATACCCAACTCTGCGATGGGCTACAATCATCACTATTACTACCACCATTATCACTACTGCTGCCATTATCAGTATACAGAGGGCTTTGGTGTGTGTGTCGGGATGTGGGGTGGGGGTGGGGTGGGGGAGGGGAGGAGGGGGAGTTATAGGGAGGTGGGGGTGGGGGTGAGTTATTGGGGTGTGGGGGTATCTGTGTCTGGTGTGGGTGGATGGGGGAGAGGGAAGTTATTGGTGTGTGTGTGGGGTAGGGGTATCAATTAAACCAACATAAACTACAAACAACAACAACAACAACAACACCAACAACAACAACAACAACAACAACACCCAAACAATCACAATCCTCCTCCGATCATCATAAACAACTCCGCTGATACCAAGGAAAAAGAGAAAAACTATTGAGAGAGAGAGAGAGAGAGAGAGAGAGAGGCTTGAAACAATACTGGTGGGGTGGGGAGAGGGTGGGAGGGGGAATTATAGGAAGGTGTGTGTGTGTGTGTGTGTGTGGGGGGGAGGGGGCTATTGATGGGTGGGTGTGGGATTGGTGGGGAGTTATTCGTGTGTAACAGTGTGTATGTGGGGCGAGGGGGGGGGGGGGACTGGAGTTCTCGAAAAGGGGGCCCCAGTCCTGACGTTGTGCTTGACTTTTAAGTGTGCTGGCTTGATAATAGGGTTATGATAGCCTCGGCTATTTTATCTACTAACAAACTAAGGTGTGCGTGTGTGTGTGGGGGGGGGAGGTAAGGGGTATCCTTGTGTGTGTGTGTGTGTGTGTGTGTGTGTGTGTGTGTGCGTTGGGGAGGGGTAAGGGGTATCGGTGAGTGTGTGTGTGTGTGTGTGAGGGGAGGGGTGGGAGGGGTTATCAAGGGGAGGGGGTGGCTTCAAAAGACACTATTAGACAATGGGCTAGGCGGCGCTGCTTGTAACCCCCCCCCCCCCCTCTCATCTCGCGCGGTTATGGTGCGATTGTGGATCTTCAGCGGGGGGGGGGTTCTGTCCTTCCGGGGGTTCTCTATCCTTCATCGCAAGACATAATCATCTCTTACAGGAGCACACAAACAAACACACACACACACACACACCGACACACACACACCGACACACACACCCACACACACACACTCGAACGTAAAACGGCCAACACACTACAATTCCATTTGAATTGTCCTGTATTCGTTATCATATTCAATCCAGATTTAAAAACAAATTGTACATGTTTGACACCCTGACAAACACACTCACACTCACACACACTCTCTCTCTCACACACGTACACACAAACCCTCACACAATTGTATCTCAAATGCAATCAAAGCATATTGTGAATCATCCTCAGCGCCTATCACAAGAGCCACTCACACACAATTGTTGCCAGTCGTCCATTTGTTGATATAGCAATTACCTAACTGTATTTTGTTTTGTTCTTCTGCTGATTCCCTATTGTATTTATTAACGGGGTAGTGCATGGTTTTTGGTCTATGTATTTATTAATTTAATTATTGTTTAATTTCCTCGCTAGACCTCCATCAAGCTTAAAATAGCACCCCTTAGACCCACATTTTCAAGATAAATTTGTACATTTTTCGGTAGAAAAATTTCCCGGCCAAAGGCCGATTTCTTCTAAAATTGCAGGCTCGCTTTCGCTCGCCAGGAAAAAATCGACACCTAAATGGCACGAAAGGTGTTAACATTGACGAAGAAATGGGGCGAAAGATCTTAAAATCGACAAACTAACGGCACGAAAATCTTAAAACCTCAAAATTAATATGCTAAACATGAGGGAGAAGGGGGTCCATAAAAAGCGAGTAGTTCCCCCTTAAATGGCATGGTACTCTTGTCCTAATTTGGTAACGTCACACATTTTTTTTCATGAAAATATGTTCAAAATATATATATGAGAGAGAGAGAGAGAGAGAGAGAGAGAGAGAGAGAGAGAGAGAGAGAGAGAGAGAGCAAGAGAGCTGGAAGAACAATAGAGCAAGAGCGAGAGCGAGCGAGTGAGTGAGAGAGAGAGCAAGAGCAAGAGAGCTGGAAGAACAATAGAGCAAGAGCGAGAGAGCGAGAGAGAGAGAGAGAGAGAGAGAGAGAGAGAGAGAGAGAGAGAGAAAATAAATCTTTACTTACCTAGTCCCAATAAATGTGTTAATGTAGTGGAATACCCTCTGCACAACTCACCTGTGGAAAATAATACATCATTAGCAGTGTCAAATTATTAAGGGGGATGTTTTTGTTTTGGTCTATATACTTTTGTTCATTAACTTACAAATAAACCTGCAGTAATTAATAAAATCACTGAAACTAATGAGTATAATTATGTGGTACTCCAAGGACTCGAACCTAGAACCATTGTACCTCAACCAACCCTTTTAACTACCACAGATCCTTCCTAAGCTGCTTAATATCGTCAAAATCTAGCTAAAATACGATATAGCACACGTCGCTGGTACTGAAAAGGTTAACCAAACTTAACACTTTGGCTGCGGGCCTATTTCCGCCATATTAGGGCTCATTCAGGCACTCCTGATTGATTAGGCATGTGTCTGAATGAAATTAAATGTATTCAGCCAAAAACTAGAAGAAAATAGCTTCAAAATGACACCAAAACGAACTTCGTAGCTCGCAGGGTTCACCCACAGCGCTATAAACCTTCGCTAAAATTACCAATTATCGCTAATGTCGCATTACATTTGCCTTTGGCAGCACTGTATATCTCGCGAGACTCTGACTCAGAGCCCTCAGTGCTGCGGCCGCCTGGCTGGGGGAAGGACGTGTGGCCTATCGCGCTCCTGCTCCCTCGCACTCGATTCTACAGGCTTTAAGAGGTTTTAAAATCCTGTAAATTGCTGTAAATTGCCATGGCGTTTGGGAACGTCTCCCGCAGGCAATGGGTTAAACAAACCAAAAATACAAACTCGACCCAACTCCAGCCAACCAATCAAAGGGGGCAGCGCTCATGGTGTGTTCTTCATCAATTCCCAGCTGGAGTCGGCCATTCCCGCTGATCTACAAAACACTTTGCATACATCGGGTTGGTCGGGGCACGGTGGGGGCTTTGGCAGAGAGTGGCAGACTGATGGACGGGGAGGTAGAGGGCAGGTGGGTAAAAAGAGAGAGAGAGAGAGAGAGAGAGAGAGAGAGAGAGAGAGAGAGAGAGAGAGAGAGAGAGAGAGAGAGAGAGAGAGAGAGAGAGAGAGAGAGAGAGAGAGAGAGAGAGAGAGAGAGAGACCATGCCAAAACAATGAACTCAAATGTGGACGAGCGAATGAATGGAATGACTTGGAAGGGGAAGAGGAAAGGGAATATATATGTAGATAATATGTAAAGGAAGAAGATATATATTGATGAAAGATGATGATATTAGATAGGTAGGTAGATAGGTAGGTAGGTGGGTAGGTAGGTACGTAGATGGGTAGGTGGGTAGGTGGGTAGGTAGGTAGGTAGGTAGGTAGGGATAGATAGATAGAGAGAGAGTTTTTTTTTTTTTTTTTTTTTTTAAGGGAAAGGTGGGTGAGAGGAGAGGGTTTTATGTGGGAGGCAAAGAGGGAAAGATGAAGCAATAGAGAGAGAGAGAGAGTACATATATAGGGTATGTACTGTATACATGTGTGTGTGTGTGTGTAAGAGGGAGGCGAGTAAGATGCAAATGTAAGAGGCGAATGGAAATCAGATGAGGAGGAGGAAGAGGGGAGAGATGATATTGGAGATAGAGACAGCAGATATAGATAGATAGATAGATAGATAGATAGATAGATAAAGGAGAGAGAGATACAGAAGGGAGAAGGGGGTCCAAAAAAACGGTCTGCCTCCTCTTAAGATGTTCGACCCACTAGTGTGTCAATTTTAAGACCAAAAGTCCCAATTCTTTGTCAATATAAGACCTTTCGTGTCATTTAGGTGTCGATTTTTTTCTTCGCAAACGATAGCGAGCCTGACATTTTGGAGGAACGGGCCATCGGCCGGGACAGTACAAATTTATCTGGATGGGAAGGCTTGAGGATGTTTTAAGGGGAGATTTCCACTTGAGGGACTTTTTTCTTGCCCCCTTTCTCCCTCACGTTTAGCCCCATTGCTTTTGAGATTTTAAGACGTTCGCCCCATTAGTTTGGCGATTTTAAGAACTGTTGCCCCATTTCTGTCAATTTTAAGACTTTTCGTGCCATTTAGGTGTCGACTTTTCCCTGGCGAGCGATAGCGAGCCTGTATTTTAAGAGGTACCGGCCTTCGGCCGAGACATTTTTCTACCGAAAAATTTACACATTTATCTTGAAAGGGGGTCTAGGGGGTGTGATTTTAAGCTTGATGGAAGTCTAGGGAACACACTCAAAACCTCCCCTTAAGCTTGATGGAGTCCTAGCGAGGAAACTAATCAAATAAACAAATAAATATATATATATATATATATATATATATATATATATATATAGTATATAGGACAAGAAAAGACATTCGGGTCGAAGGAGGGTCGGTCCAAGTTGCTAAAAAACAAAAAAACAAAAAACGGAATTGCTTGCTTGCTTGCCACACAGTCCGGTTTGTACGGACAAGGCCGATACAAACATACCCTATATTTTTCAGGATTGGGTTTGCTCCTGTGGGGAAGTTTTTGGGAGTTTCTTTTTCTTTCTTTCTTTGTTTCTCCTCTCTCTCTTCTCTCTCTCTCTCTCTCTCTCTCTCTCTCTCTCTCTCTCTCTCTCTCTCTCTCTCTCTCTCTCTCTCTCTCTCTCTCTTCTTCTTTTCTATCCTTTCCTTCAACTTTCCTTATCCATCGAATATTCCATCTCTACTAAAATGAAGTCCTGACCACCTCGTCTGGATCGTAAGGTTTGTGTGGCCAGTGTATCTATGTAAATCCCTTCTCTCTCTATCTCTCTCTCTCTCTTACCTTTTTTTTTATCTCTCTCACTCGCCTCAACCTCTCTCTCTCATACCTTTTCTGTCTCACTCCCCCTACTCTCTCTCTCTCTCTCTCTCTCTCACACACACACACCACCTCAGCTCCAATATCCGATACCCCGGCCCTCCTTGCAAAACCCCGGCCCGCTAAGGATTTTTCCCCATTAAAGCCGTCACATAACACTAGCGGGCCGAAATGCACGACCAATGTTTACAAACTAGAGAGAGGGCCGGGGAGAACGGAGGCCGGAGTCGAATTATCCAACTTGCGAGCGACTTGAGGTGCCGGGATAAAGAGCGGGACCGAGTTATACCAAGCGGCCTGTTTCCGGTACTTTAAAGGGAAAATCTAGTGTGATAATGAGAGAGAAGGCGATATATATATATATAGAGAGAGAGAGACGGAGAGAGAGAGAGAACGAGAGATAAAGAAAGAGAGAGAGGGGCTTAATGGATCAGGAAAGTGTGGGATAAATCAGGGAAGAGGTTGAATAGTGGGAATATAAAAATACAAAGAACATTATGTAAATGAGATAAAAGCACTTAAAGGGGCGGAGAGAGAGAGAGAGAGAGAGAGATAGATGGATTAGATAGATGGATTAGATAGATAGAGAGAGAGAGACGAGAGTAGAGTAATGGTAGAAGGCGAGTTAAGGGGAGATTTCCACTTGAGGGATTTTTTTCTGGACCCCTTTCTCCCTCATGTTTAGCCCCATTGTGTTTGAGATTTTAAGACGTTCGCCCTAGTAGTTTGGACATTTTAAGACATTTTGCCCCATTTCTGTCAATTTTAAGACCTTTCGTGCCATTGCGTCGATGTTTTTCTGGCGAGCGATAGCGAGCCTGTAATTTAAGAGCAACCGGCTTCCGGCCGGGAAAGGGGGTCTAAGGGGTGTAATTTTAAGCTTGATGAAAACGTAGGGAACAAACTAAATACCTGCCCTTAAGCTAGACGGGCAAACCAGAGACCTAACCCCCTCCCCCCCCCCCCCCCACCCCAATAAACACCCCTATCGCCCCCCCCCCCCCCCCCCCGGTTTTTTCCCCAGGCAAAAAATAATTGGTAAGATGATACGCCATTATCCAAGGTTCCCCGTTTTCCCTTAATTAATGGGAAGGCTTATTATGAGAGGGGGAGGGGGCTAGGGGGGGGGGGGGCCGCTTATTGATTTTGGGCAGGGGGGGGGGAGGGGGATAGGGGTGGAAGAGAGGGGTGAGGGGGACGCGGGTAGGGGTGCAAGAGAGGGGTGAGGGGGACGCGGGTAGGGGTGCAAGAGAGGGGTGAGGGGGACGCGGGTAGGGGTGCAAGAGAGGGACGCGGGTAGGGGTGGAAGAGAGAGGGGTGAGGGGGACGCTGGGTAGGGGTGCAAGAGAGGGGTGAGGGAGGGGGACGGGGGTAGGGGTGCAAGAGAGGGGTGAGGGGGACGCGGGGTAGGGGTGAAGGGGATAGGGGAGAGAGGGACGGGTAGGGGGGGAAGAGAGGGGTGAGGGGGACGGGGGTAGGGGTGCAAGAGGGGGGGGAGGGGGACGCGGGTAGGGGTGCAAGAGAGGGGTGAGGGGGACGTGGGTAGGGGTGGAAGAGAGGGGTGAGGGGGACGCGGGTAGGGGTGTGGAAGAGAGGGGTGCGGGGGACGCGGGTAGGGGTGGAAGAGAGGGGTGAGGGGGACGCGGGTAAGGGGTGGAAGAGAGGGGTGAGGGGGACGCGGGTAGGGGTGGAAGAGGGGGTGAGGGGGACGCGGGTAGGGTGTGCAGGAGAGGGAGGGGTGAGGGGGACGCGGGTAGGGGTGCAAGAGAGGGGTGAGGGGGACGCGGGTAAGGGTGCAAGAGAGGGGTGAGGGGGACTCGGGTAGGGGTGCAAGAGAGGGGTGAGGGGGACGCGGGTAGGGGTGGAAGAGAGGGGTGAGGGGGACGCGGGTAGGGGTGGAAGAGAGGGGTGAGGAGGACGCGGGTAGGGGGGCAAGAGAGGGGTGAGGGGGACGCGGGTAGGGGTGAAGAGAGGGGTGAGGGGGACGCGGGTAGGGGTGGAAGAGAGGGGTGAGGGGGACGCGGGTAGGGGTGCAAGAGAGGGTGGAGGGGGATGGAAGGAGGGGGAGGGGGAGGAAGTGGGCGGGTGGTGAAGGAGGGGTTGGGGGGGGTAGCGAAAGAGAGGGGGGAGGAGTTCGAGTTTGTTGAAATTAATGAAGCAAATTGCAGGAGCTTCGAACTGTTTTTTTCTTCTGGGGGTGGGGGGGGGTCTGATGTCAGGATCAACACGGATCATTTACATCGACTCCTCAAGGTGGGGGGAGGAGGGAAGGGGTTGGAGGGGGGGGGATGCAGAATTGTGATGGACCTTAAGGGGGGATTTCCACTTGAGGGATTTTTTTCTGGACCCCTTTCTCTCTCATGTTTAGCCCCCTTGCTTTTTAGATTTTAAGACGCTCGCCCCCTTTACTTTGGCGATTTTAATAACTTTCGCCCCATTTCTGTCAATTTTAAGAACTTTCGTGCCATTTAGGTGTCAATATTTTCCTGGCGAGCGATAGCGAGCCTGTAATTTAAGAGGAACCGGCCTCCGGCCGGGAAATTTTTCTACCGAAAAATGTACATATTTATCTTGAAAGCGGGTCTAGGGGGTGTAATTTTAAGCTTGATGAAAACGTAGGGAACAAACTAAATACCTGCCCTTAATATGTGATACACCTTCGATGGTATACAGCCGATGTAATTCACCTTTAATTGCTATCTCGCTATCCTCCTTATTCGGCTAATACCAAGATTATGTAGCGAAATATGTCGCTAATTATGACACCTTGGCAATAATACGACGCAGAGACACAGCAGTATCACATGCGTCCATCAAGAATCGAAAAATCAGATGCCTAGGACTTCAATTTACCGTCACCTGGAGAGAAACACAATATAGCAGGGACCGCAAGACCTGTGTGGTGCGTGTATATATGTAACTCTACGGAAGGTAACTCTCTGCTAGTGTCCTCCCCTCCCCTCCCTGTGTTTTTTGTTCCTTATTTCCATTTCCTTAAGGGAGGTGTATTAAATTTGTTTTCCTACTTCTTTCTTCTTCCTACTCCTCCAAACAATCTTAAAAATGTCACCCCGACCCCTTGACCCCGCTTTCAAGATAAATTTGTGACATTTTTCGGTAGAAAAAATGTCCCGGCCGGCCGAAGGCCGGTTTACTCTTAAATTACAGGCTTCGCTAAAATCCGCAACAATTTAATAAATACCAAACTCTATCGCTCGCCAGGATAAACTCTACCACCCCTAGAATAGGCACGAAAGCGTCGTAAAATTGACAGACTGGGAGACGGAAAATTTCTTAAAATCACGGCAAACTAATGGCGGTGGGGGAGGGCAGGGGGGGGGGAACGTCTTAAAAATATCAAAAGCAATGGGTGGTGCTAGACATGATGGAGAAAGGGGGTCAAGAAAAAGTCCCTCAAGTGGAAAATCTCCCCTTAAGGGAGTTGAGGATGAGTGTCACCTTATTAGGTATCTTGTTTTAGGGTTTCCTTTCCTCCCTAGACCTCCATCAAACTTTAAGGGGAGGTATTTAGTTAGTTTTTGTTCCCTTACGTTTTTCTCAAGCTTAAAATTACAAAACCCCCCTAGAGAACCCCCTTTCAAGATAAATTTTGTGACAATTTTTCGGTAGAGAAGAGACAATGTCCCGGGCCGGAGGGCCGGTTGGCTCTTATCGGTTGCTCGCATAAAAATACTAATCCCCCCGCTCGCCATGGAAAAAACATCGACACGAACTTAAACGGCACGAAAGATCTCTAAAAATTGACAGATATGGTGCTAAGTGTCTTAAAAATAAATTTTCCAAATTACTAGGGCGAAGGTCTTAAAATCAAATCTCAAAAGCAATGGGGCTAAACATGAGGGGAGAAAAGGGGGGGGTCCAGAAAAAAAAGTCCCTCAAGTTGGATTATTCTCCACCCTAAAAAAAAAAAAATACACCCCTCGTTGACACCCTGTTTCAAGATATACATTTTGTACATTTATTTCGATAGAAAAATGTCCCGGCCAAAGGCAGATCTCCTCTAACAACTTTATTACAGGCTCGCTGTCCAGCTCGCGCCAGGGAACAACTCGACACCTAAATAGAAACACAAACCCCCAACAAGAAATAAACCCACGAAAACTCTTTAATATTGAACAAAGAAAATGAGGCGAAAGATTCTATAAACAATCACCACCAAACTAATGGGCCGAACGTCATAAAATCTGATAACTAATGGGGCTAAACATGAGAGAGAAGACTACCTGGGAGTGACCGCAAGACCCGTGCAGTGCTTGTATCTATGTAACTCTACGGAGGGTAACTCTCTGCTAGTTTCCTCCCCTCCCTGTACCAATTTCCTCCGTGATGCAAGACGACCCTTGGACTTCCTAGTACACGTTGATGACAAACTCTCACACATACATATATATATACACATACATTACATACATATATACATACATATACATATACACATACATTACATACATATATACATACACACTCGCTCACACACACATTTGGGCAAGTCTCCTAACGGTGTAGCCTCTGTTTACCTAGCAGTATAAATAGGAACCTGGTATAAGTGGACGAAGCTTTGACGTCCCATCTGGGGTTGGTGATCGGTTACAAGGTGAGATGGGTATCGTACTGGTCAACCTAAGCTACTGGTCAACCTAAGCCTTCGGGTGTTTGAGAATGGTACCAGGTAGTGAGAATGGTATCGTCGTACAGATTAACCCTAAGCCTTCGGATCCAGATGTCGCCAATTGGCTAAAATACAGACTACACACCAAATACCAAACTCCACCAAACACCATTCCAACGATACATAAAAACACTTAACATGCATTTCACGCAATACATTCCCAGTTAAGGAGGCGCGATAATACATCCTAAGATGCATAAAAAAAAAAAAAAAAAAAAAAAAAAAAAATCAAAGCTAAAGAGGCGTCATGGGGCTGATGGGGTTAAAGGTAGCAACAAGGCGGTAATGGCACGAAAGGTCCTAATATTAACAAAGCAATGGGGCAAAAAGTCTTAGAATCGCCAAACGTCTTCAAACTTGAAAACTAAAGGGGCTAAATATGAGGGAGAAAGGGGGCCAAAAAGAACAACTCCTCCCCGCTTTGTCACCGGCTTACTAAATGACCTTGACCGCCCTCGCCCGAGAACGTTTAAAGCGAGAGAGAGAGAGAGAGAGAGAGAGAGAGAGAGAGAGAGAGAGAGAGAGAGAGAGAGGATTTACATAGCTTTACATAGATACACTGGCCCCACACAGACCCTTACGATCCAAAAGAGGTGGTCAGGACTTAATTCTAGTAGAGATGGCATATCCGATAGAAAAGGAAAGTTGAAGGAAAAGATAGAAAAGGAGAGAGAGAGAGAGAGAGAGAGAGAGAGAGAGAGAGAAGTCGAGAGATCGAAGCCATGGTCGGTGCCCGGCCTCCCTACTCTTTGTAGGGGTGGTGAGAGAGAGACGGCGAGAGTGGAGAGAGAGAGAGGAGGGGGAGGGGGGGGGGGGGGGGGGGGGCGGGGGGTGTGGGGGGACTAACTTCAATGGTATGTAATTGTGTCGTTCAGTTGCGGTGAAAAATTCAGATACATTATGAACTGATTTAAAGGGAGATCTCCACTTGAGGGATTTTTTTTTTTTTTGTTATTTTTTTGCTTGACCCCTTTCTCCCGCCTTTCTCCTCCCTCACGTTTAGCCCCATTGCTTTTGATATTATAAAACGATTGCTCCATTAGTTTAGCGATTTTAAGAGAACTTTCCCCCCATATTAAAGGACCTTTCGTTGCCATTCAGGTGTCGATTTTCTCACTGGCAAGCGATAGCGAGCCTATAATTTAATAGGAACCGGCCTTCGGCCGGGAAATTTTTCTACCGAAAAATGTACAAATTTATCTTGAAAGGTACTCAAGGGGGTGTAATTTTAAGCTTGATGGAGGTCTAGGGAACAAACTAAATACCTCCCCTTAACTAACCTCCGACAAGCATACATCAGGTAAAGAAATATTAATTATGGAGATTCAATTAAGGGGAGGTATTTAGTTTGCTCCCTAGACTTCCATCAAGCTTACAAAAATACCCCCAAGACCTCCTTTCAAGATAAATTTGTTAGAACATTTTTTCGGATAGAAAAATTTCCTGGTCTGAAAGCCGGTTCCCCCCTATATTACAACAAGCTCGCTACCCCACCCACCACCAACCAAAAAACCAACGCTTGCCCAGGAAAAAAATCGACACCTGAATGGCACGGAAAGGTTTTAAAAATCGACATAAATGGGGCGTATGGTCTTAAAATCGGCAAACTAATAGGGCAAACATCTTATAATACCAAACTAATGGGGTTAAACACGAGGGAGAAGGGGGATCCAGAAAATAACTCTCTCAAGTGAAAATCCCCCCTTAACCTCGAGAAAGATAATTTATGGAGAGCATTAATGATTGTGACTGCACATCGTGAGCCCTGTTAAGGCGAGGTTTCCACTCGAGGGATTTTTTTCTTGAGTCCTTTCTCCCTCATGTTTAGCCCCATTGCTTTTCTATTTTTAAGACGTTCGCCCCTTTATTTTGACGATTTTAAGAACTTTCGACCCATTTCTGTCAATTTTTAACAGACCTTTTCGGTGCCATTTTAGGTGTCGATTTTAATCCTTGGCGAGCGATAGCGAGCCTGTAATTAAGAGGAACCGGCTTTCAGCCGGGCCCATTTTTCTACAATTCTACCGAAAAAAAAATATGTACAAATTTATCTTGAAAAGGGGCTCAAGGGGGTGTAATCTTAAGCTTGAAGGATATCTAGGGACCAAACTAAAAACCTCCCCTTAACCCCTTCTGTCCCGGTGACGTCCTTTCCGTTATAATCTACCACCTATCAGGCAATTATATTCAGCTTAAGAGGGATGTTTACCAATTAAATGGCGACAGACCACCGCAATTAAGGGGAGGTTTCTAGTTTGTTTCCTACTCCTCCAGCAATTAAGGGGAGGTTTCTAGTTTGTTTCCTACTCCTCCAGCAATCTTAAAATTTCAGTTGCTAGTTTGCCTCTTATATATAAGACCAAAGACGCTTCATTTTGACTGTGTTCTATAAAGAAATCCCAATGAACAAACTTAAGGGCAGGTATTTAGTTTGTTCCCTACGTTTTCATCAAGCTTAAAATTACACCCCCTAGACCCCCTTTCAAGATAAATTTGTACATTTTTCGGTAGAAAAATTTCCCGGCCAGAGACCGGTTGCTCTAAAATTACAGGCTCGCTATCGGTGGCTCCGCCCGGAAAAAATCGACACCTAACATGGTAACGAAAGGTTCTTAAAATTGACAGAATGGGGCGGAAATAATTCTTAAAATCCACCAAAACTAATAGGGGAAACATCTTAAAATCTCGAAAAACAATGGGGCTAACCATGAGGAGGAGAAAGGGTTGTCAAGAAAAAAATCCCTCAAGTGGAGACCTCCCTCTAACGTAAATTATATAGATAGATATTATATATAATATATATAATAAGATGACTGTATATTAAGTGACAGGGCATCTTACTTTCTGGTTCAATTAAGTAGAAATTGCACGCACACGCACATACAATTACAGACACACACACACAACCACCAAAAAAAACCCCAAAAACCCCACGGTCACACGGTGGCCGGAGCGCGCTTAGTACTGGTGTATTGGGTTAGTCACTAGCTCTGGTGTCGGGTGGTTCAAATCCCACGACGCACGGCAGGGAAGTTCTCTCAAAAACTTTCCCTGGCCGTGAAGGCAAGGTCTGGACGTGGGCAGGACGTGGGCAGGAGACTTTGTGCTTGGGGGGGGGGGGGGGCCCCACCCCGAGGCGGTCCGCCTGCGGGGGGCCCACAAAGTCTCCCCTGCCCACGTCCATCGTCTAACTTCTTCGGGAGTACCTGTAGGCGGGGGTGGGCTCTCGTTAGACAGCCCAGGATCAGTCTATTGATCCCTTAGGATAAGATCTAGGTTAAGTCTGTGTATTTTCAGCCCCATTGGCTGCCGGCTTGAAATAAACCTATTATTATTATTATTATTATTATTATACACACACACACACACCTCGTCCCGTGGGGTTACAGGTTAAGGGGAGGTATTTAGTTTGTTCCCTAGACCTCCATCAAGCTTAAAATTACACCCCCTCGAGTCCATTTCAAGATAAATTTGTACATTTTTCGATAGAAAAATATCCCGGCCTTCAGAGGCTCGCTATCGCTCGCCAAGATTAAAGTCGACACCTAATTGACACGAAAAGTCTTAATATTGACAAACAAATGAGACGAAAGGTCTTAAAATCGCCAAACTAATGGGCCGAATGTCTTATAAAATCGGAAAACTAATGGGGCTAAACATGAGGAAGAAGGGGGAACCAGAAAAACGACCCATCTCCCCTTGAACAAAATCATATCGTCAACGCACAGTCAGGATAGGAGAAATGCGTCAAGGAAGGGAGTAGAAATGGTTCCTCAAATACTGAAGGGGTTAAGATCATGTTGACTCGGCATAATTAAAAGATGGATTGGAAATACTAAGTCTGAAAACCTGTACTATTAACCCCTTCTGTACCGGCGACGACGTCTGCATTTTATTCTAGCTATATTTAGACGATTTTCTTCAGTTTCGGAAGGACGCCTATCAATGAAACGGCTAGAGACTATCTTAATTAATCCTTTTAGCTACCATATATTTTTCGTAAGCTTTAAAATCGTCTAAATGTAGCTGAAATCAAGCAAAGAAGACGTCACCGGTACTGAAAGGGTTAAACATTGATTGGAATAATTAAGTCTAAAAACCTGTACTATTAAGGGTAGATGGGTCGTTTTTCTCATGTTTAGCCCCATTACTTTTCAGAATTTAGGATGTTTACCCCATTAGTTTGTCGATTTTAAGACCTTTTGCCCCATTTCTTTCAATATTAAGACCATTCGTTCTATTTAGGCTATTTAGGTGTCGGGGGGGGGGGGGGATATAATGGATTTTTTTTTTTTTTAATTTGATGGAGGTCTAGGGAGGAGACTAAAAATATAATAACTATATGAAATAATCGCCCCCAAAAATCAACCCTTTCCCTCTTAACACGAGAACCCCAGCACCCTCTACTGACTGGTAATAATATATTAATAGTTTGTGTCATGCCCCAGCCAGGGTTCGATCCCAGGCCAGTAGTGCAGCACTCCAGCACCTAAACCACTAGACCACCAAGGAGCTTACAAGTCGGTAGTTTACACGGTGGGATAACAGATGGCGTGACAAGCAACCCCGATATAATATACAGTATGTGCGTTTAGTGTGTACCGGGGGGTCTGTGTAGGTATAATGACGTGTACAGGAAGTATTGGAATTAATGGGGTAGCATACTTAAGGGGAGGTTTTTAGTGTGTTTCCTAGACTTCCATCAAGCTTGAAATTACACCCCCTTGATCCCCTTTCAAGATAAATTTGTAAATTTTTCGGTAGAAAAATGTCCCGGCCAAAGGCCGGTTCCTCTTAAATTACAGGCTCGCTATCGCTCGCCAGGAAAAAATTGACACCTAAATGGCACGAATGGTCTTAAAAGTGACATAAATGGGGTGAAAGTTGTTAAAATCGCTAAACTAATGGGGCGAACGTCTTAAAATCTCAAAAGCAATGGGGCTAAACATGAGGGAGAAAGGGGTAAAGAAAAAAATCCCTCAAGTGGAAATCTCCCCTTAAGTGGAGATGGGCGTATTTATTTGCTAATTTAATTGTCTTTATATTATATTTTTAGTTTACTCCCTAGACCTCCCTCAAGCTTAAAAAACACCACCAAGACCATCCTTCAAGATAAATGTGTACATTTTTCGATAGAAATATGGACCGGCCGATGACCGGTTCCTCTTAAATTACAGGCTCGCTTTCGCTCGCCAGGACAACATCGACACCTAAATGTCATGAACAGTTTTAATATTGACAAAGCAATGGGGCGAAAGGTCTTAAAATCGCCAAACTAATGGACCGAACGTCTTAAAATCTGAAAACTAATGGGGGTAAACATGAGGAAGAAGAAGGGGGACCAGAAAAGCGACCCATATCCCCTTAATGTATGTTGGTGTAATGGTCGTTGGTTTGCGGTGCTGTTGGTGTGCCAGCCTTAATTGTGTGTGTGTGTGTGTGTGTGTGTGTGTTGTAGTTGTAGTTGTGTGTGTGTGTGTGTGTTGTAGTTGTGTGTGTGTGTGTGTGTGTGTTGTAGTTGTGTGTGTGTGTGTGTATGTGCATTTGTTGGTATGTGTTTGTATGTTTGTTTGTAATAATAACAATAATAAAAATCATAGTAATTATTATTATTATTATTATTATTTTAATTATTATACTAATACTAAACTTGAATTTAGAATTGCAGCCAGAGGCTGAACATATACATATGAGAATGACATACAGTTATGCTAACTTATATTGTACCTCAATCATGTAGAATTAATTGATGCAAGTTTTTGTACCAGTGGTGTGTGTGTGTGTTGTAGTTGTAGTTGTGTGTGTGTGTGTGTGTGTGTGTGTGTGTGTGTGTGTGTGTGTGTGTGTGTGTGTGTGTGTGGGTGTGGGTGTGGGTGTGTGTGTGTGTGAGAGAGAGAGAGAGAGGGGGGGGGGGGTGCTTGCTTGTGCTTGCTGACGTTTGATATATCCCCCTGTCCTCTCTCTAGATATTGACCCCCCTCTCTGGCTCTCTCCCACTACAGGTGCCAGTCTACCGGGTACCACAGAGAGGACCATACGTGTGGTGGTAGTGGCTCCTGAACCATGCAGACCAAAAACGTCAATGTGCACATTCCGGGCGGCAAGAATGAGGTCAGTTACTGGTATGGTAGAGATGTAACCCTTCCTGTATTCCAGTTTACCCCTTTCTGTATTCCAGCACCCATTATATAACTCCGTCAATACGATCACGTCTTGTTTACCCTTTTCTGGTAACAATCTTACAATTTTACGGTATTTGAATTCAATTTGATTTAAAAAAGTGTATTGTCACAAAGTACATCAAATTACAATCTAACAAAATCACATATATTCATATTTATAACATAATCAATATTATCCCCTTCCAATAATATGCTTGTATCATCGACAAATAAAATTATAATTATACTAGTAGACACATTAACTATATCTTGTACATACAGTATATTAACTATACTAATGGACCTAAAAGTGATCCTTATGGTACACCACACTTTACATTACTACAGTAATGTTTGTTACCATTATTAGCTACATGTGTTCTTCTAAAGTGATCCTTATGGTACACCACACTTTACATTACTACAGTAATGTTTGTTACCATTATTAGCTACATGTGTTCTTCTAAAGGTTCATTGACATACTACTTACCAGTGTCAGTCCAAGAGGTAGATTATGTGCTAAATAACGTCTAATAGTAATCAGAAACAAATGACGTCATCGTGTTGCAAAGGATCATTTATATGCTGGCTGCTAGTAGACGATGGTCTTCAATTTAGAGAGCCTTGTACAGTTGAGTGAAAGTCTCATTTCAGCCAGAAGTAAGTGACAAAAGCATCCTCGTGTACTGAAAGGGTTAAGCTATATTAAATGTAAATATGATAGTGCTGATTTGTATTATATGGTAGTATTTTATTTCCATTTGGAAGGGGCTGATATACAATAATTCGACACCTTAATCGTAAACATAACTTAACCTAATGGGTTATGTTTGTTGATTTCATTAGTCGAGTTTAGGAGTAAAGTTGGTTAGTGGAGAGTACATAATAAATAATGCTATTGAATCCTTAACGGGGCAACACACACAGACATGCTAGCACACACACACACACACACACACACACACATACACACACACACACACACACACACAGCCCGTAGCCAAGTAGGTAGAGCTCTCGCCTCACACACGAGGGGTCGGGGGTTCAATCCCCGGCCGGGCGGAGACAAATTGGGCTTGTCTCCTTTCATGTGTTAGCCTCAGTTCACCTAGCTGTAAATAGGTACCTGGAATAAGTGGACGACGTTGTGACGTCCCATCTGGGGTTGGCAAAAATGGTACAAGGCGAGATGGGTATCATATGGTTCACCTAAGCTGATGGCTACCTAAGCCTTCGGGCGAGACGGTACCGTCTATAGTGAGAATGGTACCATACAGATCCACCCTAAGCCTTCGTTTCCGATGTCGCCAATTGGCTAAATACAGACTACACACATCCACAGCCATTCCAACAGTACATAAAACACTTAACATGCATTTCACGCAATACATTCCCAGTTAAGGAGGCGCGATAATAATGAGCTTAGCTCGCATTGCGTGGATTCCCCTTGACGAACAAGTAACTGAGTAACACACACACACACTATATATATATATACGTATATATATCTGATTATATATATATATATATATATATATATATTCTTTAATACATACGAGGTTGAAAGAAATGGCAATTTCTGCGTTGGAAATTTTATTATTCAAAGTTTCCAGGTCTCTGATGAGTTTTCGCTGGGTGGCAGGAAGTAGATGAAGGAGATGAGCAAAATTCATGGTGGTACAGGGTTACATAAATGTACATGATGATACAGGATATACGACGCGTTTCACTGGACAACCAGCATTATCAAGTAAGGAAGGAATGATATAAAAGGTAAACAGGAAGGGTATATATAGAGGGTGGAGGATCAGAGGAGGCGGAAAACAGGGGGCAAAAGTCTGCTATTGGTGGAAGCGTAAACTAGGAGAGAGAAAAGGGGTTAACCGCTTCACGCATGCGCACTGGATGCGGGATGGTGGTCAGTAGGTGGGGTCGAAGCGTCGAAGCGTAGGTGCGTGAAGCGGTTAACCCCTTTTCTCTCTCCTAGTTTACGCTTCCACCAATAGCAGACTTTTGCCCCCTGTTTTCCGCCTCCTCTGATCCTCCACCCTCTATATATACCCTTCCTGTTTACCTTTTATATCATTCCTTCCTTACTTGATAATGCTGGTTGTCCAGTGAAACGCGTCGTATATCCTGTATCATCATGTACATTTATGTAACCCTGTACCACCATGAATTTTGCTCATCTCCTTCATCTACTTCCTGCCACCCAGCGAAAACTCATCAGAGACCTGGAAACTTTGAATAATAAAATTTCCAACGCAGAAATTGCCATTTCTTTCAACCTCGTATGTATTAAAGAAAATGTATTACCTGGCTTTACTAACATATATATATATATATATATATATATATATATATATATATATATATATATATATATATATACCGTATATATATCATTTGTTTCTTCTGAATTACTATATACAAGTCTGTGTACGATCAAATGGGGGCGTGGGCAATGCCAATATCTATACCTCTGTATTTTGATCTTGAACAATGCTAGTTTAAAATTCCAGGAGAGTATGAAAGCTTAACAGACTTAAGGGGATATTTTTTTAGGACCTTTAGTTTTGAAATTGTAAGACGTTCGCCACATTATTTTGGCGATGCTAAGACCTTTCGCCCAATTTCTTTGTAAATATTAAAACCTTTTGTGCCATTCTAGATGTCGATGTTTTTTCCTGGCGAGGGATAGCGAACCTGTAATTTAGGAGGTAAAATTATATCTCGAATGGGGGTCATGAGGGTGTTTTATTAAAGCTTTATAGAGTAGGGAGCACCCCCCCCCACCCACCCATCCCGTAGTGCGAGGTATATGTAGGAGGGATCGTAGACTGACCTACCGGATATATGAGAAAACTATGGCCTAGGTGTTACGTTTACCCGGTACTGAGCAATTATTTGTTAAGGGAGCCCACCTCGCTTTTTTTTTTTTCTTTCTCTCTCTCTCTCTCTCTCTCTTTGGCTTGTATTCATTCGGCCCCATTCAACCTACTGTTTTAAGACGTTTACCCCATCCAGGTGTCAATATTTTCCTGGCGAGCGGTAGCGAGCCAGCATATACCGTACAGTATATATTTTTGTTTTGACAGCAAGCTAAATTTGTAAATTTTTCGATAGAAAAATGTCTCCGGCGAAGCCGTATTTCTCCATACAATTCTGGCTCGCTATCGCTCGCCAGGAAGAAATCGACACCTGGATGGGGATAAACGTCTTAAAACAGTTGGCTGATTGGGGCCGCCGAATGGATACAAGCCAGAGAAAGAGAGAAAAGGAGAGAAAGATAAAAAAAGCTGGTGACCCCTCCTTAAGGTTCCTTCTCACGTGGCAGCTAAGTTATCCTACTGACCTCGCATATACCGGATATATGAGAAAATTATAACCAGGGTGTGAAGTTTACCTGGTACTGAACAATTATTTGATAAGGTTCCTTCTCACGTGGCAGCTAAGTTATACTACTGACCATGCATAGACAAGGTATATGAGAGAACTATAGCCTGGGTGTGAAGTTTACCGGGTACAATAATTGTTAAGGTTTCTTCTCACGTGGCAGCTAAGTTATCCTACTGACCTCGCATAATTATAACTACTGAGCGTGCGGGTCAACCTTTGTGGTCCACTGTATCAAGTATGGGGGTGGTCAACTCACACCTTTGCCAACATTAGGTTAGGATCGGTTTGGGTGAATTGTATAGGGGTAGAATATGTAAGATCTTAAGGGGAGATTTTTATTTGTTTATTTATTTATTGTTTTATTTATTTTCTCTTCAAGTTTCCTCTTTAGACCTCCATCAAGATTAAAACATATCCCTAAGACCCCCCCCCCCCCTTGAGATACATTTGTGCAACCGGCCACATTGCAGGCTGGCTATCGCTCGCCAGAAAAAATCGACACCTAAATGGCACGAAAGGTCTTAAAAACGCCAAACTAATGGAGCAAATGTCTTAAAATCTCAAACCTAAAGGGGCTAAGCATGAAGGAGAAGGGGGTTCCTGAAAGCGCTTCCTTAAAGGCTAGATTGAGTTAGCTATAGTTATCTTGGGTTAGTGGTTAGATAATAAGGTAGAGTTGTAATGATCTCTGGTAATGCATAAGTGCGCGGCATTTCGGTGTGAGTGTCCTAGGTTCGAGTCCTTGGAGTGCCACATGTATTTGTTGATTTCATTAATTGAGTTCAGAAGTGAAGTTGGTTGGTGAAAAAATATAATACTTTATGTGAACTCAGAAATGATACACCTAATTTACTAATAACCGATAAAATGTGTTAAAAATATAGTCTGTCCCCCCCCCCCCCCCTCCCCCCACCCTCCATTTGACGGTATATTCAATCACTTACTATACCCTGTTCCAAAGAGGTAGGCCAGAAAATGAAACTTGTAACCTCTGCAACTCGAAAAGGGCTAGAGCAAATGGGCTGTAATTTTCCACACCTTTTCCTTGGCTGTCTCTTCCCCAATGGTAGAAATCTTGGCTC
Organism: Paralithodes platypus; assembly: GCA_032716605.1. NCBI lineage: Eukaryota > Metazoa > Arthropoda > Malacostraca > Decapoda > Lithodidae > Paralithodes > Paralithodes platypus. Next base: position 42,721,130 of record CM064486.1, read on the forward strand.
GATTACTCTAGTCGTTTCTGAGTTCTAGAGGTTGATGTTCAAGAATGTTGGCCTGCTTATTTGGTATAGGGTATAACTGATCTCTTTAAGGGGGGTCACCTGTTTTTGTTCTGTCCTTTTCTATCTCTCTCTGGCTTGTATCCTTTTGGTCCCATTCAGCCTACTGTTTTAAGACGTTTATCCCCATCCAGGTGTAAATTTTTTACTGGTGAGCGGTAGCGAGCCAGCATATTTTTTATTTTTGTTTGACAGCAGGCTAAATTTGTACATTTTTCGATAGAAAAATGTCTCCGGCGAAGCCGGATTTCTTAATATATTGCTGGCTCGCTATCGCTCGCCAGGAAGAAATCGACACCTAGATGGGGATAAACGTCTTAAAATAGTTGGCTGAATGGGGCCGAATCGACACAAGCCAGAGAAAGAGAGAAAAGGAGAAAAAAAAGCAGGTCACCCCCCTTAACACCTGTACCGGCGAAGTCCTTTTCACTTTACTTTGGCAACTATTAGACGGTTTTATTGAACTTAGGAAGGTCGTCTATCAATTTAATAGCTACAGACTATCTCCATTGATCCTTTTAGCTACCATATATCCTTCCTAAGCTACATCAAATCGACTAAATATTGCTGAACTCAAATACTAAAGACGTCTCCGGTACAGAAGGGGTTAAACCCAATGAAAGACTGTGACACAATATACGGTAATTATATCTTATCATATCAATGCCAAGTTTTCAAAATGTGTAACGTATTATGCTACAAGATTATCATTATAACTACGGTAATAATTAAGGGGGCGACCTGCTATTTTTATCTCCTTTTCTCTCTTTCTCTGGCTTATATCCATTCGGCCCCATTCAGCTTACTGTTTTAAGACATTTATCCCCATCCAGGTGTTGATTTCTTCCTGGCGAGCGATAGCGAGCCAGCATTGTATGGAGACATTGTTCGCCGGAGACATTTTTGTCGAAAAATGTACAAATTTAGCCTGCTGTCAAAAACATTATAAAACAAATATGCTGGCTCCCTACCGCTCGCCAGAAGAATATCGACACCTGGATGGGGATAAACGTCTTAAAACAGTAGACTGAATGAGGCCGAATGGATACAACCCAGAGAGAGAGGGAGAGAGAGAAAAATAAACGAGGTGGGCTCCCTTAAGATTGATACATGTCAATTTGCCGTCAGCTGAAAACTGACAAGTTCAGTACTTGTAAACGAAAAAAACTAATCGTTCTTAATGGGAGGTTTTTAGTTTGGTCCGTAGATATCCTTCAAGCTTAAGATTACACCCCCTTGAGCCCCTTTCAATATAAATTTGTATATTTTTCGGTAGAAAAATGTCCCGGCTGAAAGCCGGTTCCTCTTAAATTACAGGCTCGCTATCGCTCGCCAGGATAACATCGACACCTAAATGGCACGAAAGGTCTAAAAATTGACAGAAATGGGTCGAAGGTTCTTAAATTGTCAAAATAATGGGGCGAACGTCTTAAAATTAGAAAAGCAACGGGACTAAACATGAGGGAGAAAGGAGTAAAAAAAAAAATCCCTCAAGTAGAAATCTCCCCTTAATGTGTATGGATCTGTGTTACAATTAAGTATATCATGTGGTTCCATGTCAACTCAACCAGTAGACCATTTCAACCAGTAGCTCTCAACCAGTGCCAAATTAACCCAGATCAACCAAACCAGTGTCAAAATATAGTACTAACCTAACCTAACCTAACCGTATTGGTTGCTTTGGTACTGGTTGAGAGCTACTGGTTGAAATGGTCTACTGGTTGAGTTGACCGGTCACCATATCATGTTTACAGTGTGCTAAGATACAGTGTTGCCAACTAGCCTTACTTTTTCATCAATCAGAGTTGCCAAGGTCGCAGTTTCGTTTTGGGTTAGTATAGAGAACCGGTTGCGGAAACTTGCGGAAGGTTACTGGTTTTAGGTTGATTGTTTTCGACACTATAATCTTAACATAACACACCAATTTATGTCCCCACACCCTCTTTCAAGATAAATTTGTAATTTTTTCGGTAGAAAAATATCCAGTCCAAAGTCTGATTTTCCTAAATTGCTCGGTCGCTATCGCATACCAGAAATAATCGAGAGGTTCAGCTAATTTTGGGCTAGATTTTCTGGCTATAGTAATGGAAGTAAATGGTCTTACCCATTTCAAATAACAGTGTTACAATGTTGTAAGCTCAAAAGTTACCTTTAATCTGTATATATCTATATCTATAGGAGCTTTAATGGGAAAGTCTTGTTTATTTGTTTATTTATCTATTTCCCCCCCCCCCCCCCAGACCTCCATAAAACATACCCCCAAGACCCCCCTTGGAGATACGTTTGTGCATTTTTGGTAGAAAAATGCCCCAGCCTTTGGTCGATTCCTATTAAATTGCAGGCTCGCTATCGCTCGCCAGCAAAAGAAAACTCCTAAATGGCCCGAAAGGGCTTAAAAGGGCCAGACTAATGTGACGAATGTCTTAATACCTCTCGCTCTCTTTCTCTCTTTCTCTCTCGCTCTCTCGCTCTCTCTTTCTCTCTCGCTCTCTCTTTCTCTCGCTCTCTCTTTCTCTCTCGCTCTCTTTCTCTCTCGCTCTCTTTCTCTCTCGCTCGCTCTCTCTTTCTCTCGCTCTCTCTCGCTCTCTCTTTCTCTCTCTTTCTCTCGCTCTCTCTTTCTTTCTCGCTCTCTTTCTCTCTCGCTCTCTTTCTCTCTCGCTCTCTTTCTCTCTCTCGCTCTCTTTCTCTCTCTCTCTCTCGCTCTCTCTTTCTCTCTCGCTCTCTCTTTCTCTCTCGCTCTCTCTTTCTCTCTCGCTCTCTCTTTCTCTCTCGCTCTCTCTTTCTCTCTCTCTCGCTTTCTCTCTCTTGCTCTCGCTCTCGCTCTCTCTCTCTCTCTCAACATGAACAGAACGGGGTCCAGAAACCTCCTCTTAGAATCATGTCCCGCGTCCACAGCACTTGTCCCAGAATAATTGAATAATTGAAGTCCACTCAAGCCTACGAATTATTTGCTCAAAACGGAGGTAAGGGGGGTCACCTGCCTTTTTTTTATCTTTCTCTCTTTCTCTGGCTTGTATCCATTCGGCCCCATTCAGCCAACTGTTTTAAGACGTTTATCCCCATCCAGGTGTCGATTTCTTCCTGGCGAGCGATAGCGAGCCAGCATTGTATGGAGAAATCCGGCTTCGCCGGAGAATTTTTTCTATCGAAAAATGTACAAAATTAGATTGCTGTCAAAACGAAAATACATATATGCTGGCTCGCTACCGCTCGCCAGGACAATATTGACACCTGGATGGGGGTAACTGTCTTAAAACAGTAGGCTGAATGGGGCCGAATGGATACAAGCCAAAGAGAGAGGGAGAGAAAGAGACAACATGCGAGGTGGGCCCCCTTAAAATAAAAGATGATCGCACCTTCAAAAACAGCTACATAATCGTCCAGTTTCACACGTATTTGTTTACTATCAGTTTGTTTCTCTGTTTCCATCCACCACTTACTCGCACGGTCCCTTTCATCACATTCTGGCAACTATTAGACGATTGTATTCAGCTTAGGAAGGACCTCTAGCATTAATAAAGCTTCAAACTATCTCAACCAACCCTTTTTAACTACCGCAGATCCTTCCCAAGCTGCATAATCTCGTCTCAATATAGCTAGAATTAAATATAACACGTCGCTGGTACTCAAAGGGTTAATTAAAGCAAAATAAAAACAATAGTAATAATAATAATAATAATAATACTAACAATAAAAATAATAATAATAATAATAATAATAATAATACTAATAAAAATAATAATAATAATAATTAAAGTTGCAAGCAACGTTGTCCGGGGTTCGACGGTTTTGCAAGCAGGGTATTGTGTTTGATACAAATGCTGTGTCACAGATATCAAAAGATCATTTAACTTATCGGGCATGGAGAAACTACAGAAGGAGCAGATTGTGCAAACAAACAAGAGCGAGAGAGGGAGAGATTGGCTGTAAAAGGGATCTGCCTCTATCCGTTTAGTAACAGAGTTGTAGATATGTGGAATAGGCTACCGAGTGCTATAATGGGATCAAGAACAATAGAGCTTCAACTTGAAATTAGATAGAACGAGATGGGTTGGGTGTGAAAGGGATCTGACATGTGTAGGTCAATCGGCTCTGGAGACTCCAGTTTTCTTATTTTTTTATTTTCTCATTTGTGAAGGAGAGAGGGAGTATGGCGAGAGAATAGGATGTCGTAAACGTAAGGAAGATAGCGATAAATATGAGAGAGAGAGAGAGAGAGCGCGGGATGGGTTGGGTGTGAAAGGGATCTGACATGTGTGGGTCAATCGACTCTCTGCAGACTCCGGTTTTCTTATGTTCTCATTTGTGAGAGAGAGAGAGAGAGAGAGACTAGGATGTCATAAATGTAAGGAAGACAGAGATAAATGAGAGAGTTTTTATGAGATGGGTTGGGTGTGAAAAGGATCTGTCTTGTGTGGGCCAATTGGCTCTCTACAGACTCCCATTTTCTTATGTTCCTATTTCTTACAATTGTGTTTTGGTTGCAGGTATATGATAACATGGGTGTATAGTAAGTAGTGTAAATAACAGGTAAAGTTTATGAGATGGGTTGAGTGTGAAAGGGACCTGCCTTATGTGGGCCACTTGACTCTCTGCAGACTCCCATTTTCATCTTGGTTGCATGTGTAAGGGATCTGCCTCATTTGTACCGGTGTGCAAACAAACAAGAGCGAGAGAGAAAGAGATTGGCTGTGTAAGGGATCTGCCTCTATTCGCTTGGTAAAAGAGTTGTAGATATGTGGAATAGGCTACCAAGTGCTATAGTGGGATCAATAACAATAGAGCTTCAACATAAAATTTGATAAGACGAGATGGATTGGGTGTGAAAGGGATCTGCCGTGTGTGGGCCAACCGGCTCCCTGCAGACTCCCATTTTCATCTTGGTAGCATGTGTAAGGATCTGCCTCCTTTGTACCAGTGTGCAAATAAGAGAGAGATTGGCTGTGTAAGGGATCTGCCTCTCTCGTAACAGAGTCGTAGATATGTGAAATAGGCTACCTAGTGCTATAGTGGGATCAAGAACAATAGAGAATTTAAAGATAAAATCAGATAGTCATATGGATGAAATGGGTTGTATGTGAAAGGGATCTGCCTTTTGTGGGCCACTTGTCTCTCTGCAGATTCCCATGTTCATCTTGTAAGAGATCTGCCTCATTTGTACCGGTGTGCAAACAAACGAGCGACAGAGAGAGACTGGGTGTGTAAGGGATCTGCCTCTATTCGTTTAGTAACAGAGTTGTAGATATGTGGAATAGGCTACCGAGTCTTATAGCCAATCGGCTCTCTGCAGACTCCTGTTTACTTATGTTCTCATTTGTGAGAGAGAGAGCGAGGCTCCCTATTTCCTGTTCTCATGCGCTAGTACAGTATGTCGTAATCGTAAGGAAGACGGCGATAAATAAGAGAGAGAGAGAGAGAGAGATAACTCAACACTCAAACAAGCACAAACATAGCTACACAAGACCATCACACAAGCACACACACGCCTATCTAGCACGAACTGTCCAGTTTACATTATCATACACACTCCCCCCCCCATCCCCATTCCATCACTTCGTATGTACGATATTATTTCCGTCTTTTTTACTGTGTATGGATTAAGTTATTGGTGTTCACTCTTGACATATGTGTCCTGCTACTTCTGTATGCATACATAATAGCATGAAAGTCATCAATACGCGCATATGAAGCTATGTATCTCGTATATCGGGGTTCTCTTCCCTTCCATCGGTCCACCCCTTATACCTCCCTCCCTCCTCCTTATCCCATATGTGTAAACATTATATTTTAGCTTTCCGAAGGTAAATACGTACTTCCGATAAATATCTAGCCTTGTATTTAAATCATGAATCCTGTTTAATGTCATTATTTAATAGAAACATGTGTAAGGGTTACATTTATACACAGGATAAGATAAGCAAATACAAACCTCAGCAGATCATAATCATTGGTGATGAGAGGGTAGTTGTAGGCAGTGTTGCCAGTTGTACCGCTACATATTACCGCTAGATGTAGAGCTATATTTACTTCAGTTTAGTAGCCATCTTTTCGTATCTAGAGACATTTACTCGGGATAATTTGAAAATTTCAGACATTCTAGTTATATTACATTGTAAAATTTGCAAAACAAACAAATCAAAACTCTTTAGGAATTGCAGCATTGTTCTACCATTGTTTGACTATGTAGCAACGTGCTAGCGACTTTTGAGAAAGGATCTAGCGGTGTTTTGGGGTAAAACTTACTGTAGGCAGTGTTGCCAGTTGTATCGCTACATATTACCGCTAGATGTAGAGCTATTTACTTCAATTTAGAAGCCATTTTTTCATATCTAGAGAGATTTACTAGGGATAATTTAAAAATTTCAGACATTCTAGTCATATTACATTGTAAAATTTGCAAAACAAACAAACCAAAACTCTTTAAAAATTGCAGCATTATTCTAACATTGTTTGACTATGTAGCAACATGCTAGCGACTTTTGAGAAAGGATCTAGCGGTATTATGTGGAGACATACGGGGTGGGTGGGAGGGAGGTGGTGGTTGCAGAGTTGCCAGTTGTAAAGCTACATATTACCGCTAAATGTAGAGCTATTTACTTCAATCTAGCAGCCATTTCTTTTATATCTAGAGACATTTACTAGGGATAATTTGAAAATTTCAGACATTCTAGTCATACTACATTGTAAAATTTGCAAAACAAACAAACCAAAACTCTTTAGAAATTGCAGCATTATCCTAACATTGTTTGGCTATGTAGCAACATGCTAGCGACTTTTGAGAAAGGATCTAGCGGTATTTCGTGGTAACAATTTAGGAGGGTTAAAATAGGAGTCACACGGGCAATTGCCAAAACTTTAAAGGTCCATATCATTGTTATTAAACTAAGCATTTGGCAAAGGGAGGAATTGTTAAAAACCTTAGCCAATACTCTGTCATTCACCAAAAATAAATTTGAATTTATCATTATTATTTGGTAGGGTAGGTATGTATAGGTAGGTTGGCTAAATAATTGCTGGAATTCGTAGGGACTCGAATGGTTTTGAGAGATTTAAATAAAAAACAAATGATAGGACTGAATAATAAAGTGATTATGTTATTAAGCAAAACTGGGGGATGCGTGGAAGCCTATAGACTGTAGACGGTAAACTTTGTGTGGGTAGCGAATTCGGTTTTAAAGTAATTTAAGAATAGACAGTTTTCAATGCTGCGGCCAAACTATTCCACCCATTTATATTTTTTGGTATCAAAACGTTCGGAATCGCGAGCCTCACCCAACTACGCAAGCATGGCTCTGATCATCGGCGTAGTTTTCAAGATGTGGAATTTTAAGTGGAATTAGAGGTTTTTTCAAGATTGCCGGAAAAAAACCCACGTGCAAAAGCAAAACCTTCTCTATAAAATTTGCGGAGCATTAGTAGGGGAGTGCGTATGCCAAAGCCCAGTCGTTTCCTGTGAGTGGGAGAGACGGTATTTAAGCGTCAAGTTTTTCGGGAAATTGGCTGCCACGGACCTGTTTGGCCACCGTGCCAGATGTTTAGCATATCAAAAGTTGCCCAATACAAAAACGCACCACTTGTGAAAGTTTGATCCCGATCCAAAAAGCGGTTCTGGAGTTATTGCGTCGAAACCGGCGCGTAAGAAGAATTTGGATGAAATTCCAGGTTTAATGATTACAATAGGGGTTCCCCGTAGGGGACGAACCCCTAATAATTATAATACTGATAATAATAATAATACTAATAATAATAATGATAATAATAATACTACTAATACTACTAATAATAATAATAATAATGATAATAATACTAATAATAATACACATAATACACAACTCCCCGTCTGCTGTTTATTTAGCGGTTCCCTAAACCTTTGATCTGTGACCTATTTAATTAGTAATACCAGTGGTCTTGTTACACCCGGTGGCTATTACTATTGGTGAGATTAAGGGGGGTCACCGGCTTTTTTTTTCTTTCTCTCCTTTTCTCTCTTTCCCGGGCTTGTATCCATTCGGCCCCATGTTTTAAGACGTTCATCCCCATCCAGGTGTCGATTTCTTCCTGGCGAGCGATAGCGAGCCAGCATTGTATGGAGATATCCGGCTTCGCCGGAGAAATTTTCTATCGAAAAATTTACAAATTTAGCTTGCTGTCAAAACAAATATATATAATATATAATATATATATAATATAATATATATATTATATGCTGGCTCGCTACCGCTCGCCAGGAAAATATTGACACCTGGATGGGGGTAAAAGCCTTAAAACAGTAGGCTGAATGGAACCACAAGCCAAAGAGAGAGGGAGAGAAAGAGAAAAAAAAGCGAGGTGGGCTCCCTTAATATGACTTGTAAAAACTGGTCTGTGTGAGGAGGCGGATTTACACCACCTATTTCTCTCACAACAATGCTTTATAGTCCACAACTCTGATCTGGCGGTTGACCTTATACTTTGAATTCTGTCCCCTATGATAACTTACCGCTGGTCTAGTGGCCGATACCGGTGCACAATAGTCGCTAAATGGTGCCAGAATTAAGGGGAGACAGACCGGGGTTTTTTTTCTGGAACCCCCTTCTCGCTAATGTTTAGCCCCACTATAGTCTTTCAAATTTACGAAGAGCCCTGACTGACCATAAATTGACAACACTGGTCTGACCTTTTCCCCAAGACTTACCAGGCGTAATTTGAATGTATTAGAGATAGCCCAGTGACCTCTCTCTCTCTCTCTCTCTCTCTCTCTCTCTTCTTCCTTTATTCCATTTACTTCTCATTATCAATTATTTTAATACTGACGACAGCCAGGTGATTTTTTTCAAATTAGGAAGGACCTCAGAGACAGACAGATAGACTAGACTAGACTAGACAGACAGACAGACAGACAGACAGACAGACATACACAGTGTGTGAGAGAGAGAGAGAGTATACAATCTATAAGTATGAGCAAAAGATTATATTGTTTATTGTTTGGGTGAGTTATCCACATTCTATAAAGTCAATGTTTGAATTAAGATTATCTTAGACTTGTATTATTTTGTTTGTTTCCTCTCTCCTCCTCCTACCCTTCTCTCACACTCTCTCTCTCTCTCTCTCTCTCTCTGAGGTCCTTCCTAATTTGAATAAAATCACCTGGCTGTCGTCACTGTATTAAAATAATTGATAATGAGAAGTATATGGAATAAAGGAAGAGGAGAGAGAGAGAGGTCACTGGGCTATCTCTAATACGATCAAATTACGCCTGGTAAGTCTTGGGGAAAAGGTCAGACCAGTGTTGTCAATTTATGGTCAGTCAGGGCTCTTCTTAATATTTGAAAGACTTTTTTTTGTGTTTTTTTTTTTTTTTTTTTTTTTAGATTTTAAGACGTTGGTTCCATTAGTTTGTGGATTTTATGACCTTTCACCCCATTTCTTTGTCAATATTAGGACCCTTTCGTGCCATTTAGGTGTCGATTTTTTCCTGGCGAGCGATAGCGAGCCTGTTATTTTAAGAGGAAACGGCCTTTGGCCGGGACATTTTTCTACTGAAAAATTTACAAATCTATCTTGAAGGGGGGTCTACGGGGTGTTTTTATAAGCTTGATGGAGGTCTAGGGAGGAACCTAAAAAACTATATGAATAAATGAATTAATTGGCCAAACAAACAGCCACTGTCCCCTTAAAGCGGGTATCACACGAGCACTAATCCGACCAACCAACGCGCATCGGGGCGATCGACGTTGGCAATAATTAGCACACCGCATCATACTATCACCAACCAACTGCAGACTACACAGCTTTCTCCTAGCTTCAAACCTGCTTAAAACACGCAATACCTGTTGTGTAATTGTAATAACTATACATAATCATATCTAATAAATGGAAATATATAGGCAATGTAAAACTTAAATGCTAAATATCGCTTACGGGAGGTTAGTATTTAGAGTTTGACAAATTGAAGGATTTCGCATCTACGGTTCCATATATATTGCATTTTATAAGGTGTGTACATAATTCAATAGTCAAGGCCGTAAATGAGTAAACTAGTTTATTAGAATGACCACCTAACACTATTTACCAATCTGAATACATTGATAACTATGGCATTACAAAAACAGAGTTCTCGGCGACGTAGACATGCTTTCTTTTGTTGTGAGGCTCGCATAGCCTAACTGATAGCGCAAAAACCCTGCCTAACTATATTATTTTATGATAATCCTTTTACTACTGGTCGATCAAGAGCATATTATGGTTGATAGGTCTACCAGAGTGACTATGTGAAAACACATATGCTGATAACATAAAGGCAGTTAAGAATAATAAATGCGATATTAGTTACTCTTACATATGAAATGCCAGCTTTTAACATATCAATACCTTAGAATTAGTATGTAATATACGGTATATTGTAAATATACAGTATATATAAGACATAGCCTAGCAATTACTCGGTTCTGTCTACATAACAAATGTATATTTGATATATATATATATATACTGTATAGAAGACAATGGTTAGGCCTACAGTGGGCATTCGGCGATGAAATGCTTGGGATACTACTAATTGCATATTTAAATAGAATAACGGTATGCATATTCATCTTATCTAGAATAATTTGTACCCAATGCTATAATTATAGCCTATAATATATATGTGGGTTTAGTTTCTTAATTTCTATAATATTAAATACAAACTAACTTCGATAAACCTATCCCAGTTTATGGTAATCTATCCTGTAACGTAGCCTACATTATATAATTACTATTACAACGTACACTATTTAAGTCAAACGAATATATGCATACAAATTAATGAACTAATATAACACTGTCATAATTATGATACATTTAAATTAATCTGCTGGTATTGTGTAAAAGAAATGCAGCGAGTGAAACCTAGAGCTGAGGCTGCACGTAGTAGGCTATAACCTATATGACAAGCAGTTCAGTCTGTATGAATGAATATACTGTATTGGAAGTCAATTAACGACATCTGCTGCAGATATAATATCACTATAGCCTATATCACCATAACATGTCTCCAAGGTCACAAATACAAAATAAAGCATTTATAATTTTAAATAAGACAATATACCCCGACATTTCTGGCAATGTTTGCGGTCTTTCGTGAGCATGACCAGTTTAATCATCTTTTCCCGAACGTTCGTACTAGATATATTTATTTACGCTGTGTACTTCAACAGACTAGGTATTATTTCGTTAAAGAGAAGACTGAATTGCTTAGCATAGCATAATATATCGGTAAATACTAATGCTAACCGATTTATTTGACTACAGGTTGGCGACTTGGCCAACCGTTTTCGCTCACGACCGACGACAGTTGGTTGCTTCGATTGACGTCGGAGCAACACAATCTCGGCAACAGATTGTCCAGATTCCAGTTGGTTGGCCAGATTAGTGCCCGTGTAATACCCGCTTAAGTTGCGGATAAATTGTTGTCGGCAAAAGCCCTCGTGTAAATACCCCTGAGTAGCCTACCTTTGTCCTTATACGCCACTCTTAAGCTGCTGTCACACGAGCGATTTTTCCGTCAATTTTCCATGAGCAAGTTTTTTCTCGTTATGTTTCGGGACTTTTTTGCACTGGTTTTGGTAACTAGACTGAAGGTAGAGTATGTTAGGAGGTTAATTTTGATAAAGTGTAATTTTTGAAGCTGCTAGACCATAATTGCTCGAAAAGAGGCTCGTGTGACTCCGACTTTACCATTGAATTTTAGTTATTGTATGTATATCGGTGTGGACGAGTAGACTGTGTTAAGGGGGTTGACCTGCTTTTTGTTATTTCTGTCCTTTTCTCTCTTTCTCTGGCTTGTATCCATTCGGCCCCGTTCAGCCAACTATTTTAAGACTTTTATCCCCATCTAGGTGTCGATTTCTTCCTGGCGAGCGATAGCGAGCCAGCTTTATATAAAGAAATCCGGCTTCGCCGGAGACATTTTTCTATCGAAAAATTTACAAATTTAGCCTGCTGTCAAATAAAAATAAAAAATATGTTGGCTCGCTACCGCTCACCAGTACAAAATTGACACCTGGATGGGGATAAACGTCTTAAAACAGTAGGCTGAATGGGGCCAAATGGATACAAGCCAGAGAAAGATAGAAAAGGACAGAATAAAAACAGGTGACCCCCCTTAACCCTTTCACCGCGATGGCGTAAATGTTGTATTCTGGTTACCAATAGACGTTTATGTTGTATTATATTGTGTATTAATTCGTCTCTGTATGGAGTGTATAAAGAAGGGTGGAGATATGATAATAGATTGGTTGGTGAAACTTTTCAATGTGTGCTTTGCTGTGTCAATGGTACCAATAGACTGGAAGAGTGCATGTATTGTGCCGTTGTACAAGGGGAAGGGAGATCGGCAGGAGTGTTCAAGTTATAGAGGTATTAGTTTATTGTCAGTGGTTGGAAAGCTGTATGGCAGGGTGTTGATAGAGAGGATAATAAAGTGTACAGAAGTTGCAATAGGAGAAGAACAGTGCGGTTTTAGGAGGGGAAGAGGGTGCGTGGATCAGATGTTTGCAGTAAGACAGTTATGCGAGAAGTATTTAGAGAAGCATAAGGAGATATTTTGGGCTTTTATGGACTTGGAAAAAGCGTATGATCGTGTGGACCGTGAAGCAATATGGAAGGTGTTAAGGATTTATGAAATAGGAGGAAATTTGTTAGAAGCAGTTAAGAGTTTTTATGAAGGGAGCAGAGCATGTGTGAGAGTAGGAAACGGTGAGTTGAGTGAATGGTTTGAGGTAAAGGTAGGTTTGCGACAGGGTTGTGTAATGTCGCCATGGCTGTTTAATATGTTTATGGATGGTGTGGTGAGGGAGGTGAAAAGGAGAACTATGGGAAGAGGATTGGGTTTAGTAGGAAAGAATGTTAGAGATTGGGAGTTGAATCAGTTGCTGTTCGCTGATGACACAGCATTGGTGGCGGATTCTGATGAGAAACTGCAGCGGGTAGTCAAAGAGTTTGGTGTGGTTTGTGGAAGGAGGAAACTGAAGGTGAACGTCAATAAAAGTAAAGTAATGGTGTGTAATAGGGGAGAGCATAGGGTGAATCTAGATGTGAGGCTGGATGGGGAAATATTGGAACAAGTAGAGTGTTTTATATATCTAGGAGGAACGATAAGCAGGAGTGGAGGTATGGAAGTGGAGGTAAAACAGAGAGTGTGTGAAGGAAGGAAGGTTTTCGGAGCAATGGGAAGTATGTGGAAGACGAGAAATCTCGGAGTGAAAGTAAAAAGTGCACTGTATCAAGGAATTGTTGTGCCAACAGTGATGTATGGGGCTGAGACATGGGCTCTGAAGAAAAAGGAGAAAAGAGGGCTGGATGTGATGGAGATGAGCTGCTTGAGGAGTATGTGTGGAGTTACTCGTAGAGACAGATTGAGGAATGAAGAAATACGTAGGCGAGTGGGGCAGCAGGAACATTTGTCAGCCAGAGTGGACAGAAGGGTGCTGAGCTGGTATGGTCATGTTGAACGAATGGGAGATGAAAGGCTTACAAAGAGAATATGTGAGTCAGGTACAAGGGGAGATAGAAGGGCAGGAAGACCCCCATTATTCAGGCAGGGGAAGTGGTGGTGGACAGGAGTGAATGGAGAATGCTTGTGAATAGTTGAGTGAACACATGGTCATTTGGAGTAAGGGGTCGGGCGCAAGTTGGACTAGATAATAGTCCATCAGGCGCCTGGCCTGGGGAGACGATTAATATGAAGGGTGCGCCTGGAAGTGTGGTGGGAGGGCTTGTGGCTTTGGCTCCGCTGCATGTCTGCCTGCCGAGATCGGAACCTCTCCGGGTGGTCGGGGGCCGGGGGAGTGCTGGAGCGACCTTGGTGACCCTGGTCTCTGGGTCTTCTCCTGGGTGACCTGGATGTGTGTGAGTTTGTGTTTTTTATCTGTGTTTATTTGTTGTTTTATGTTGTTTTTGTGTTTTCCCTGTTCTTGCTCTGTCTTGAGTCGGCTACCCCCAAAATGGGGATTGGGCCTGAGCATATAGATAGAATAGATAGAATTCGTCTCTGGCAGTATGCTATAGAACCCAACTAAAGGGGAGACGGGTTGTTTTTTTAGTATATTTATTTATTTATTCATTTATTTTTTAGTTTCCTCGCGCTAGACCTCCCTCAAACTTAGAAAAACACCCTTCTTCTTCTTCTTTAGAACCCGCCCGCAGACCGTGCAGATCCACAGGGCTGACCTTTGTATCGGTACTGGCTCAGAAACGTTAGTAGGAGGGAAAGTTTAGAGTAGAAGGATAGTTTAAGAGACAGTTTTGTTTGTTTGTATAAACCCCCCCCTCACTTCCTCCCCCCCCCCCATTTCTCTTCCTCCACATTTTCTCCAATATCCTTTTCATCATCTCCATGCCTTGTGTTTCCATCTCCTGTGTTAACCCCAATAGCGCCCCCACCCCTCTATCTTCCCTCTGCTTAATCTCCCCACCCCCTCTCCCCAACTCTATTCCTCATGTACCTCCAACTCCTCTCTCTATATATCTGTACATTCGGTTACTATGTGTTCTACATCCTCCACTATTGGGTCCCTCCCATTTCACATTGACTGCAGTGCGGTCCCACTCCATTCCATCTCCTTGTTCTCTCATTCGTTTCTAGCGATCCTGTTCTTGCTTTAAATAGGAGTTTCGATCCCCATCCCCCATCATAGTACAGTTCTCTAGCTGGTTTTTCCTTCTCTCTATAATATGCAAGCGTGGCTTTATTTTCTACCCCCTCCCTCCATCTTCTTCTCCCCTCCTTTATCCCCTTCTTTATCTCTCTGACACATCCCCTCCCATTCTCTAGTATGACCCACTCCCCTCTCTCATTTCTTTTTCTAAATTCCCCCCCCACCCGGTCCTGTTTATATTTATCCTCCCAATCTTTTTTTGCACTCTCTGTTCCATTTACTTTGCTCGCTCGCCCATCTGTATACCTTCCCCGGCCACCTATCTTCCTCCATCCCCTCTAGCCTCACTTTGTACTTCCCTTTCGCTTTCCCAATCCTTTCCTCAAACGTACTCCACCCATCTCCCCTCGGATTGCTTCTTGAGCTACATATTTATTTGCCCCCAATCCTGTCCTCCCGATTTTATTCTGTATCGTTTCTAATTTCGTTTCCGCCTCTGTTGTTTCTACCGCCTCTAAGCCGTACATTATTGCAGGTACTCCTAATCCTTTCCACAGCCCTCGCACTATTTCATAGCTATTCGCTCTTAGCCTTGTCGCGCTCCATAGTCTTCCATTCCATTGTTGCATTTGTCCCACCTTTTCACTTTTCGCCTTCTCAAACCCTTTCTCCGTGATCGTTACCCCCAGATATTTATACTCCCTTGTCTTCTTCATTCTGTTTCCTTCCAGTGTCCATTCCTCTTCTTCTTGAAGCTCTCCATTCATTTTCATCACCTGGCTCTTTTCTTTACTAAATCTTACTTCAAGTTCCTCCCCGAATCTCGTTGCTTCCTCTAGTAGTCTCTGCAACCCTCCTCCCGTTTCTGCCATCAGAACTACGTCGTCAGCAAACAGCAGTACCCCAGTCTTTCTTTGTTTATCTGAATCCCCTCCCCAACTTCCTTCTTCCTCTGTGTCATTTCTTCCATATATAACGCAAATAATAACGGCGATAATACGCACCCCTGCCTTACCCCCCTCTTGCTTTCTACCCATCCCGTTTCTATATTTCCTAGCGCGTACTTCGCTTTTGTTCCTTGGTACATCGATGTTATGATGTTTATATACTTTTCTGGTATTCCACTCCTTGCCATTATTTTCCATAGCAGTTCCCTGTTTACTCTATCATAGGCTTTTTCTATATCCAGGAATGCACAGTAACCCATTTTTTTCTCTCTTTTCATTTTCCCCATCACTTCGCTCAGTATATAGATATTATCTGTCCCCTCTCTTCTGAACCCATTCTGCTCATCACTTATTAGCCCGTTTCCCTCTATGGCTCTATTCATCCTTTCCTTCAATATCCCGCAGAAGAGTTTCCCTATTGTGTTTGTCACTGTCACTGGCCTGTAGCTTTTCATTTCCTTCTTACTCTTGTACCCTCCCTTGTGCAATAGTGTTACTCTCGCTTCATTCCATCTTTCTGGTACTCTCTCATTTCCCATTACCTCATTAAACATTTTCTTCAGTCTTCTTGCCCCTAGACACCTCCTCATGATAAATTTGTAAATTTTTCGGTAGAAAAATGTCCCGGCTGAAGGCCGGTTGTTCTTAGAATTACAGGCTAGCTATCGCTCGCCAGGAAAAAGCGACGCCTAAATGGCACGATAGGTCTTAAAATTGACAACGAAATGGAGCTAAAGATATTAAAATCGATGAAGTAATGGGTCGAACGTCTTAAAATATAAAACAACTAGTGGGGCTAAACATGAGGGAAAAGAGGATCCAGAAAAACGGCCTGTCTCCCCTTAAATAGCTTAAATTACCCAATATTAAGTTAAGTGAGGATAGTTATAGTGGGTTTATTTTCAGCTGACGGTAAATTGCCATGTCCTCATCATTATTACTTAGCTCTTACGAAGGTATTTATGCGAGATGTGTTACTAATTGTGAACCCTTAGTATTTATATGATGTAGAGACAGAGTATCTCAATTTTTTTTCTCCATTGAATATCGATCAATCTGCCGCGAAGGGATTGAGGTTACCGTCATATGACAACAAACAGACTGTAGGTTCTCACGAGTCACAAATAAATAGCCTATAAAAGTAATGATTTTGCGGGATTTTCAGGTAAAGCCTTGTAAATGGAGCCTTAACCCCTTCCGTACCGGTGCCGTCCTTTTAACTTCATTCTGGCTACTGTTAGACTATTTTATTCAGTTTAAAAAGAGCTTCCAGTAATTAACAAGCTTCGATCAATCAATTAACCCTTTCAATTACCACAGATCCTTCTTAAACTGATCAAAATGTTCCAAATATTGTTAGAATATAATTAAAAAGACGTCGCCGGTATAGAAGGGGTTACATGAAGGTTGGGAGAGGCCATGTCATCGGCCTCTTCTCAGTTCGTCTGTTTCAAAATTCAAACCTAAAGGCCTACCGTACTAATTAACCCAATAGCACAAAGTATGCTTTGATAGGTTAGTTTAGTTTATTTCATGTGTATGATGATAACCACTGACAACAAATAATGTGAGGGAGAGACACAACAAGGAACCATATTATTGACATGCAAGGTTCATATTATTACTATTAGTATGTGAGAGGTAGAATTAATGAAATACAGTATCATTCAATTATGTAAACATATATTTAACCTTAATACACATTGCTAAAAACAATATTGCTTACAAAAGGTATATTGCTGATCAGCTGAATATAATCAAGTGGCCCTAAATTTAATAGTGTGTGCGTGTTCGAATGCGCATACACTATTGGCGGCAAAATACACATACTGTAGATAGGTATAGTTATGATACATGCAGTACATCGATAGATACAGACGCGCTTTTTTCATATTCAGTATTTACCATTCAGTCTTCAGTACAAACCCAACACTGGGTAACATAATTGCTGAAGGCCTTGTCAAAGACGCTCTTCAATTATTGTTAAGTTCGTCCTATCAGTGGCGTCAGTAATATAGAAAACGTAGGGTTAGTCGTGATACAGAAAACTTGCATTTTTTGCGTTTCAGGCACTACTGTTGTAGAAATACTTAGTTTTCTTACTTGAAATCGAAGGACGGGTTAACTTGAGTAACGTTCATACTTATAATTGAGGCTTGTATTAAGAAGATAAATATAGAAAGGCCAAAATCTTATTAAACATTATTTAAGTTTCCACTTAGTCTTCTTTAGTATTCTAGATATAAATTATGTTTTGGTGTAATTACGTTATATTATTATATATATATTTTGTTAGTACATGTGCCTAGCGTACTTACTTTGGAAAATGATACTTTCGGACCTCCATGGAACTCTTTTTACATGTCATAAATAAATAAATAAATAAATAAATAAATAAATACATAAATAAAATAAATAGATATTTAAAAAAAAAAAAAAAAAAGGAAAATAAAAAAAATCAATACTCAAGATGATGCCAAACTTAATGGAGGCACACAAGTAATAATTGACCTTTACTGCTTAGTCATTCTAGTTACATTAGTGAGGATTTTGTGTACATTGTTCACATTGGTGTAAAATACTAAGTAATCCATTTATACCGGTATGTCTGCCCTTATAACAAGTTTTCGGGCATATTTAATCTGCTCATAGTCAGGGGATATTTATTAGGCCAATTTCGTTTAAAATAGATGCTACGAGCCTTATATAAGAACGCAGTTGAATCTTGCCAAGTTTGAGTGTAATCATATGATAACGCTATCGTCAGACGATGTTATTGTAAATCAGGTAAGGCCTCTGACAATAGAAGAGTTAGCAGTAGTATTTTATGTGATAAATGTAGCTAAACCATTTATAGATATTCCCACATTTGTTGTTGGATGATTCACGTGGGCTGTACTTCGAGTTATGTACCGATATTTGTAATTTGTCTTTTTATAAGTACTTCAGATTAGCTAACTATGTTTATGTTCAGGCTGTACATTAACTTTTCCGCAGTTGTATACAGCTAGAGGAACTCGGAAACTGAGAGAAACTAAAGGTCTTTAAAGGGAGGTATTTAGTTTCTTCCCTAGAACTCCATCAAGCTTAAAATTACACCCCCTAGACCCCCTTTCAAGATAAATTTGTACATTTTTCGGTAGAAAAATTTCCTGGCCGAAGGCCGGTTCCTCTCAAATTACAGGCTCGCTATCGCTCGCCAGGAAAAAATCGACACCTAAATGGCACGAAAGTTCTTAAAATTGACAGAAATGGGGCGAAAGTTCTTAAAATCTAAAAAGCAATGGGGCTAAACATGAGAGAGAAAGGGGTCTAGAAAAAAATCCCTCAAGTGGAAATCTCCCCTTAAATAACATGGCCACATAAGCTAAATATTGTTAGTGTTTTGTGTAAATGTGTATAGTCTTCACTCAAACATGTACATTAAACTCTTCACAACATGTCTCTTTTCACAGAAAAACGCCGCTGCAGCAGCTGCAAAGAACTCTGTCGGTCAGAATGGCCCTTCAGTGAACGGACCACTTCTGAACGGCCAGTCAACAAATGGGCATCTATTGAACGGTCAGTCAACAAACGGTCCTTTATTGAACGGTCAATCCACGAATGGGCCTTTGTTAAATGGCCAGTCAATAAATGGAGGACTAGCAAACGGTCAGACACAGATGAACGGCACTGACATGGCCACCACTACTAACAACAGACGACCTGGGAACGGTGCCACGTCGCTCTCCGTCTCTACCAAGAACGGCATGAACGCCAACATGAACGGCGACGTGAATGGTATGCAACAGCCATCCCAACAGCCCTCCAACACAACCACCTACCCATACCACGTCCTCCCCTCCAGTTCCTCCCACTACCAACCCCTTCCATCCTCCTCCTCCTATCAACCCCTACCCTCCACCTCATCCGCCTACCAAGCCCTCCCTGGCAACTCGTCCATATATCTGCCTATGAAGTCCCCCTACCTGCCTGTACCCGGCCACCAGCACCACCCCCCTACCTCCTCCCCCTACCAGCCCTTGCCCCAACCCTCTACCTCAGCAGTGACCTCCCCCTACCACCCGCCGCCCCTGCCACCGAGGATAGGGGGCCATAGACCCAAGGAGGCCATGACGATGGTCCACGCCACTCCCACAGGTCTGTACACAAGCTCTTGTTAAAATGTATCTTTTAGATGTTTATATAAACTCGACAGGTATCATTTGTATTTATTTATGTCTGTATTTGTGGTTTATTTTTATATAAGTATTTCCCAGGTTGCAAAAACTCAACAAGTTTAAGGTATCTGTGCTTTGTTTCAATATTATGCACACTTTATTATACTAATTTGGTATGTTTTCAATTTAATACCAACCTCATGCCAAGTTTAAGATTGCCTAGGCACGTATGTATATTTTGTATAGTTTAGTATAGTTTCCCTTCGTATCATATTTGCCTGGCCATCTTACAATTTATTTGTTTTAATATATCTAGACCTCCATGATAGTTTGTATAGTGCAATATTTGTCATAAATGTTCTATAATAGCGTGGCCAATACGATGAAGCGTACCACGACTTATCATTTCTCAGTTTTCCACTCTTCTCCACAATGTAAGGTGTTTGTTACCTCTGGAAATAGGCCTCATTCACATTGCTTGGATATGGTTAACTCCCTTCCTTACTTGTTTAATCATTAAAACATGAAACAGGTGATTTAAGTGTGTGTGAGTGTGTGTGTGTGTGAGAGAGAGAGAGAGAGAGAGTGAGTGAGTGAGTGAGTGAGTGAGTGTGTGTGTGTGAGAATGGAAATTTAATGAATGGTGAAAATCGGTGTGTGATATACCTAGACTTTTTCCACATACTGATCCCCCTCCCGTTGTTCTACTCTATCAAATATTTTCCCTGATTCCTACTGTTACTCCACCACCTCCGTTTATCACCACTATTACACCCTCACCATCATCACTCTTTGACTTCATCACCACAGTAATATCACTATCACCATCAGCGCTACAGCCTCCTATATTACCACCACCACCATTACTATGACCTACACCATTCACCGCTACTAATTGCACTACCTCCACCACCACCACTATAACCATAATCATCCCCCCCCCCACAACCACCATTACCATCACCACCATCCTCATCACCCACCACCAGCACCGTCACCATCACCGCCACCAGCAACATCACCACCACCACCACCATCACCTCCTCCATCACTAGCACTTATCACCACCACCACCATCACCACCACCACCACCATCACTAGCCCTTCTGTATCACCACCACCACCATCCCCACCACCACCACCACCATCACCTCCTCCATCACTAGCACTTATCACCACCACCACCATCCCCACCACCACCACCACCACCACCACCACCACCACCATCACCACCACCACCACCACTAGCACCATCACCACCACCACCATCACCTCCTCCATCACTAGCACTTATCACCACCACCACCACCACCACCACCACCACCTCCATCACTAGCACTTATCACCACCACCACCATCCCCACCACCACCCTCACCACCACCACCACCACCACCACCACCACCACCACCACCATCACCACCACCATCAGTAAATTGGCAGATGAAGTTTAACATTGACAAATGCAAGGTATTAAAGATAGGGAAGATGCAAACAAATTTTAAATATAAACTAGCTAATTTAGAATTAGAAAATTCAGACTGCGAGAAAGATCTAGGTGTGTTTGTTAGCAATGATTTGAAGCCTAGAAAACAGTGTATAAGCGTTCGTAATAAGGCAAACAGGATTCTCGGGTTCATCTCTAGGAGTGTGAGTAACAGAACTGCTGATGTTATCTTAAAACTTTACTTGTCATTAGTGAGACCCCACATGGATTATGCTGTCCAATTTTGGTGTCCTTATTACAGAATGGACATAGATTCATTGGAGAGAGTACAGCGTAGAATGACAAAAATGATCCATAATATTAGAAATCTTTCGTATGAAGAAAGGTTGAAGAAATTAGGTTTACATTCGTTAGAGAGACGCAGAGTTAGAGGGGATATGATAGAGGTGTTCAAGTGGGTTAGTGGGATTAACAAAGGGGACATGGCAAATGTACTAAAGCTCAGTGATAGCGAAAGAACTCGTACCAATGGTTTCAAATTAGATAAATTTCGTTTCAGAAAAGATATAGGCAAGTATTGGTTTGGTAACAGAGTTGTAGATGGGTGGAATGGACTACCAAGTGCTATAGTGGGATCTAAAACTGTAGGGAGCTTTAAGATAAAATTAGATAAGCATATGGACGAGAAGGGTTGGGTGTGAAGGGGGATCAGCCGGGTTGGGCCAATCAGCGCTCTGCAGACCTCCATAATCCTGCGTTAATCTCTAACCGTTTTGGTAAGATGATCCTCAGGGTATTAGAGTGTGAAGCCTATAATTGGGCTTTGTAATTGAATTGGGGTTGTGTGGGACAGGGATCTGCCTTGCTTAGGCCAATCGGCTTTCTGCAGACTCCCATTTTCTTATGTTCTTATGTTATCACTAGCACTTATCACCACCACCACCATCCCCACCACCACCACCATCACCATCACCACCACACCACCATCACCACAACACCACCATCACCACCACCACCACACTACCATCACCACCGCCACCACCACCACAACCACCAACATCACCACCACCACAACACCACCACAATCACCTCTTCCATCACTAGCACTTATCACCACCACCACCATCCCCACCACCACCACCACCACCACCACCACCACCCTCACCCCCTCCCCCACCATTCATCATAAGTCTTATCTTGATACACCAGCATCAGTCAGCCTTCACCATAATATATATATACTATATATCATATATACTATTTTTTTTCCTTCACTCACCGCTTGCCAGCTCCACCTATAATCTGTCACCGCACACACTCAGGGATACACCAATACGTACGCACTCAGGCATACACCAATATGCACGCACTATTGCACACACACACACACACACACACACACACACACACACACACACACACACACACACACACACACACAAACTAACTCCTATATTCTCACTTGTATCCTTAAACAATTATTTCCCTTCGTAGCGTCGTTAATGGACGAAATAAGTTGAAAATGACAATATCTTTAGAAACAGGAATGCTAATCCGTGTACTCGCTATAAAAAACACTTACTCCCATAGTATTCGTTCAGGGAAGGGAAAGAATGGTTTAGGAATACAAGTGAATGTGTTTGAAATATAGCCCTCAGTCACCCATATCTCTTACACTCTTCTGTTCAATTCTCAACTCTTATGCAGAAACGCCCATATTATAATGATTAAAGAGGTTAAGTCCATGAATACCTCTCTCTCTCTCTCTCTCTCTCTCTCTCTCTCTCTCTCTCTCTCTCTCTCTCTCTCTCTCTCTCTCTCTCTCTCTCTCTCTCTCTCTCTCTCTCTCTCTCTCTCTCTCTCTCTCTCTCTCTCTCTCTCTCTATCTATCTATCTAGATAAATTGTCATGTTGGGCCCAAATTTGGCAAATGAGTTTCAATGCGGATAAATGTAAAGTACTACGTGTCGGATACCTAAATGAGAAAGCAAACTATTCGATGAATGGCACTCAGCTTAAGAATGTAAACAGAGAAACTGATCTGGGAGTAACAATATCGAGTAACCTAAAACCGAGTCAACAATGTTCAGAAGTTGTTAAGAAGGCAAACAAAATAATTGGCTTTATAGGCAGGTCATTTGAGCATAAATCCAAAGAAGTTATCCTAACCCTTTACAATTCCTTAGTCCGCCCTCTTCTGGAATACTGCGTTCAATCCTGGTGCCCTTATTACCAAAAAGATATAAACAAGCTAGAACGAGTTCAACGTAGAGTTACCAAAATGATACCTAGCCTAAAGAACAAACCATACGAAGAGCTTCTTAGAAAATTAAATCTATTTCCTTTAACCCAGCGCAGATTAAGAGGCGACTTAATTCAAGTGTTCAAAATCATCAAAGGCATCGACAATATGAACTGTAGTAAGTACTTCACTATCGACCAATCTAATTACACGCGGGGAAACGGTTGCAAAATTATTGGTAAATCTTTTAACTCGCACGAATCTAAGAATTTCTTCTTCAATCGAGTTGTCAACTTGTGGAATGGGCTTCCCCGAGACGTTATAGACTGCAGCACCGTTGATTCATTTAAATTCCGCCTAGACAAATATCTCGCATCAAACCCGCGACTGACTGCGTTTGTAAATGAATAACTTTATCCTCCCCTCAGTTACTAACCCATATGTCCCCTACTAACTTCCTAGTCCTGCCACGTTAGTGGCAGGGCAGTAGTTCCCTTTCCAATGTTCCCTTACCCACTCTAAACCACTGTTTGGACACTTGATCCTCAGTGTTTTGGAGGACAAGCAGCCTAGAAGGGTCACTAGATCTGTTGTTGCTTGATTTCCTTGATTTCCTTTGTACTCTCTCTCTCTCTCTCTCTCTCTCTCTCTCTCTCTCTCTCTCTCTCTCTCTCTCTCTCTCTCTCTCTCTCTCTCATCTTTTATGCAGATATCCTTAAATATTTGTATGTGGATCGTTGATCTTGATGGTGGGAATAAATATGTTACGTAATTTTGCGAGCGGACATGCATTTTGGTGTTATTAAGCAAGAGGACATTTATTTTGTTTCATTGTGGCATTTATTTTATACAGTTTGCCATTAGTGACGGGTAAAATAAGTTTGTGACACTGATGAAAAGGACATTTATTTAGTGTCAATTGTGAGGACCTATAATTGTTATTATTGGTGAGGACATTTATTTGGTGTCGTTGGTGAGAAGGAAATTTTGTTGGTGTCAATTTATCAAGAGGACAATCATTTGGTGTCTTTGATGAGAACATTTATTTGATGTCATTGGTGAGAAGGACAATTATGGGAGAATTTATAAGAAGGGCATTTGTGAGGGGACATTTACGTTGTAGCATTAGGAGGAGAGGGGAAATATATCTTACATCATTGATAAGAGTATGGTGGGGGGCATAATAAGAACATAAGCAAATGGGAGTCTTCAGAAAGCCGATTGGCCCACACAAGGCAGATCCCTCTTATAATATAATGTTAATGATTGTTTAACCCTTTCAGTACCGGTCGTGCCATTTTGTATTTGATTTCAGCTACATTTCGACGCTTTTATGAAGCTTCGGAAGGATATATGGTAGTTAAAAGGATTAATTGAGATAGTCTGCAGCCTTTTAATATGTAGACTTCCTTCCTAAGCTTAATACAATCGTCTAATAGTTGCCAGAGTATAATGAAAAGAGCGTCAATGGTACTGCAGGGGTTAATAAGTAGTGATAGCCATTTTGCCTCAGTCTTTTCCTGGAATAGATCCTTGATTGTCACCGAAACTATGCAGAATAAGTACGTTGTCTGGCAGTCTGGGTATTTTGCTCTTGAATTTACGAGTGTCGGTAAGGGAGGGGTCAGTGGTGTCATTTGGTTTATGTGAGTGTAGGTGTTGGGGAGGAAGTGGAGAGCTGTGTCACTGTTTGGCAGGGTTACCAAATCATGTACGCTAGATAATACATTAATGCCGAAAATCGCTACAGTAATGGCAATATATCTACACTATCGCTCTAAAATGGCTCAAATCTACAGAATATCGTTATAATTCATGACTCAGAGGTAAATATTTGATTAACTTGTATAAACTTAGCCAGTCATAATCCATCTACCTTTATATCGATATGTGTGTGTTTGCGTCTGTATGTGTGTTTGTGTGTGTAAATGTGCGTGTGAGTGCGTAATATTGCGTGCAGTAGCGAGTGTGCCGAGGTCATCCAGGTCAGTAAGGGTCAGTTATTAGGGGTCAGGTGGCCGTTAAGGGTAGCTATACTGTAGGTGGTGACTAACAACTGATATGACACACACACAGAGACACACACACACACACACACACACACACACTCACATATATACCAACATTACAAGTCAGAATGTGTGAAAGTGTCTGTCTTATTCCAGCCCCTCCCCCCCCCCCCCCACACACACACCTACACTTCCTTCCTAGTCCTTCAAAGTATTCATCCTTTTTCAACCTTTCTAGTGCGTTGACGTCTTCTTCGCATTTTTGCTGCCTAACAGTAGACAAGTTTTTTACCATATATAAATTATGTTTTGTATTGAAGTGGTTATATAATACCTTGAGTAGCTTCTCGATGGCGGATTTTCCATTTGATTGTGATTAACTTGAAACGATTTTGTTCAGCTTTGGAAGTTGGTCTTGTAGTCAAAGGGTTAACATGATTTCAACTTTCACAGCAGTTGACACCATATCCTGATTTTATTTAGCAGATGAGTTAAATTATATAAAACAATGAAGGTTGCCTCGTATTTAAGTGGTTATTAAAACACGCACATACACACAGAAGTGACACTTTACTAAGTGTACTTACATAATTAATTTCAATTTAGTGAACACATGTTATTCGTGATTTTATTCACCTTGAGGGGAGGAAGTTGGTTTTTTGAGTTCTCCTCCCTCATGTTTAGTCCTATTAGTTATGAGATTTCAAGAGATTCGCCCCACTTGTTTGGCGATTTTTAGACCTTTTGCCACATTCCTTTGCCAATATTAAGACATGTGCAATTTAGTTGTCGATTTTTTTCTTGGCGAGCGATAGCGAGCCTGTATTTGAAGAGGAATCGGCCTTCGGCTGGGACATTTTTCTACCGAAAAATTTACATATTTAGCTTGAAGGCGGTTTGGGGAATTATTATTTTTTTTTTTTGAAGGGGGTTTGCAGAGATGTTTTTTTCAAGTCTAGGGGCTAAATACACATTGTTCGAAAATGTCTAAAACAATTAAAACCCTCAATAATAATAATATGAACAAAATACATTAATAACCCCCGAGACGTTGCACCAGATAGTGTTAATTCCGCCACCTGCCGTCAAATTAATCCTATAATCTCCATGGCTGATACTACCGTCTTAGTGGTATAGCCTCAGTAGTATGGCTTATGATGGTTTATTAGGTTTATAAAATCGTCTAATAGTGTCCAGAATATAATGAAAAGGACGTCACTGGTACTGGATGGGTTAATAATAAGTTGTGATAGCTAGTTCGCTTCAGTCTCTTCCCGGAATAGAGCCTTGATTGTCACCGGAACTATGCAGCATAAGTACGTTGTTTGGCAGTCTGGGTATTTTGCTCTTGAATTTAAGAGTGTCGGTTTATTAGGTCAGGTGGTGAGTTATCTTTGACTGTACTTCCCATTTCTCAACGTATTCTTGCTCTATCCAAAACTCTCTACTCTCCTACCTTTCTACTTTTCTGATCTGGTGAGTTTATTGGAGTGGTGAACTTGATATTGTTTATGTGATTTACTGTAGTTACTTTTTTGTGTTTAACTTCGTTTATTTTGTAGGAAATATCTTACTACTCGGCGTCGTAGTTAATGGCGATCGTGTCTAATAACTTTTGATTTCTGACTGTTAACGTGGGTGACCTGCTATTGTTCTCTCTTTTTTTTTCTCTATCTCTGGCTTGTATCCATTCTGCCCCATTTAGCCTACTGTTGTAAGACCTTTATCCCCATCCAGGTTTTGATTTTTTCCTGGCGAGCGGTAGCGAGCCAGCATATTATGTTTAAATGTTTTTGACAGCAGGCTAAATTTGAAACGATTTCGATGGAAAAATGTCTCCGGCGAAGCCGGATTTCTTCATACAGTGCTGGCTCGCTATCACTCGCCAGGAAAAAAAACGACACCTGGATGGGGATAAAAGTCTTAAAACAGTAGGCTGAATGGGGCCGAATGGATACAAGCCAAAGAAAGAGAGAACTAGAAAAAAAGAGAGAAAAAAACAGGTGACCCCCCTTAAGACTGGTTAACGGTAGCCAGAATAAAGTATATGCCAGTAGCAAGAATATACTCATTTGACAGTAACAAGCAATCTTATAGAATTGGGGGAAAAAAAATAGTCTGACAATAGCAAAAGGGAAATAGATTGACATTAGCAATATCAAAACAAAACCACCCGAATACACAATAGAATACTCTAACAGCCGCAATAGCAACCCTTTGTGCATTGACAAATACCTGTACAGTCGTCTCATGGTACAATCGCGCTAGTAACTGATGTCGCAGCTGTCATTACGTTTGGCTTGTTCTGTGCTGTATTAATGTCTGCCAGATGTTGAATTGGGTTGTAAGTGTAGGAATATATTTTTTATATTTCACTCGATATGAAGAAATTAAGCTTAGATATTGCTGATACCAATTATTGATCAAAATATACTTGGTGCTGAGCCACCACTTATTAAGCGTCGACTGTACACTCGGGATGCCACAGTCTCTAGCCAACTCTTAACCCTTTCTGTACCGGTGACTTCTTTTAAACTTTACTGTGGCTACTATTAGACGATTTTGTTCAATATAAAATGAGCCTCTAGCAAATAACAGGCTTCTAACTATCTCACCTAACCCTTTTTGCTATCACAGATCCTATTTATACCGCACAAAATCACGTAAATATAGCTAGAATAAACCTAATAAGTCGCCGGTACAGAAGGGGTTAACATATTAGTGGACTTCACCTATTACTAGTTATGGAAGTAGATCTCTGGAAGCAAATTGATCAAAATAACTCTATACATCAACTACAAAACTATATATACCGTACTATTGATCAAA